>JBAMDO010000153.1:0-134996 GCA_037074765.1 Mansonella perstans
AGAATAGAAAAAAAAAGTAGTACGATTTAAACATTTTTCAACAAACACCTCTTTTTCTCGTTCTCTCTCTCCCACTCTCTCTTTTTCTTTTTCCCTATTGTTGTTGCTAAAAGCATATTAATTTCTAATTTAAATTTATTTAAAACTTAACAATTTAAATTTCAGTTAAAGAATAATTTTAACTTTGCAATTATTTTAACAAATATATTCAAGTATTCATAAATTTTTAATTTACTTTTTTTTGTATAAAATTAAATGAACAATGGTAAAATAAAAATTTAGAAATAAAAAAAAAAGAAAAATGGAAAAAAAGTTAATGTGTGTGTGTGTGTGTGTTTTTCTTTGATATTCTGATATGAAACAGATAAAAAATATTTTATGTGTTCTGGTGAAGGGAAAACAAAAATATGGTGGTTATTATGAAAGTTGAAATATAAAATGCAAATTGCGCGAAAATAATTTCAATTGCTCAAATTATCACTCGTCCATTATTTTTACTTAAAAAAAAAAAGGAAAAACAGAACGAAAAATACTTCTAGTTTATTTTCCATTATTTTAATTTTCATTAATTAACCCTCAAAATCGCTGCTAATCAATAGTGTTACAATTAAAAATTAGTTATTTAAAAAAAAATTAATCTCATTAGCACATCATTTGGATGAAGACCAATGATTTATGAGTTTGGCGAAAATTGAAAATTTACAAATTAAAACAAACAAAAGAGAAGCAAAATTAGCAAAAATAAACAAGTAATTTGTTGAAGTGATTTTGAAAACAAAAAAAAAGAAAAAGATTATAAAATTGATTTAACTGATTACGGTAAGCTAAGAAAAAATAAAATGACTGTATTTCATCCTTTTTAAAATGATTGTAAAAATACAATTTCCATTGTATGAAATTTTATTTTTTCTTTCTCTCTCTTTTCCTTTTTTTTTTTTTTGTAAGTGGAAAGAAATACATTCCAAAGAATGCGGAAATTGTGAATGATTTTGTTCGTTTCAAACTTTGAAAAATTTTTAAAGGAAAGAATGGAAAAGAAAGGAGCCATGCAAGAACAATTCCTCGTAATCGTTATTCTATTGAATGTTGTTGATTAGTAAGCCCAAAGTTTTTGTTGATAGAATAATTTCGTTTTTCAGTCACAAATTGAAATGAAATGTCAAAATTTCACATGATTTAAAAAAAAAGGAAAAAAATTCGCTTATTTTTTTTTAGAAGCAATTATTATATTTTTATAATTGCATTTAGTTAATAATGATCAAAGAAAAAATTATCTGAGGATAATTGTTATATCAATTTTTTCTTTTTTTGTTAAAATATTTCAAAAATTTTATTTTACATTCTTTGCTATGATTGCTATGACACCTTTTTTTTTTAGTGGTATTTATAAATTTTAAATTTTAAGATGTGAATTCAAACAAAATTTTTCAATGTTATTTAAAAACTTTAAATAGTTTAAATTCTAGTTTCATAAAATTTCCAGAAGAAACAGTTTCACACTTTTTTTTTCACCAATGTTACATAAATAAATCCAGTTTTTTAAATCAAACGGAAATACCAGCAAGTATCATATTTCAAAAGTAACTCATATTTTCTGTGTCTTTTTTTTTGCCTTTTTTGTACTATTCTTGTTGTATACATTAAAAAACATTTATGATTTCAATTTTGAGATTTCTGAAATTTTCTATGATTAAATTAATATTAATAGACAGTTTGAAATTAATTAAAAATTTATAAATTGTTACGCACCAAATTTATTATATAAAAAGTTATTGTATAAAACTGTTTACCAATTTTTTTGTGTGATTTTTTAAAAAGACATCTAAAAAAATTTATTTTACAGCAGTTTAGTGTAAAAAAAAAAAAAAAAAAAAAAAAAAAAGCAGAAAATAATATCTGATCGAGGAAAAAAAGAAAGCATATTCGCTAATTTTTTTAAAATTAATTTTTTACTGTGTCAAATAAATAACAGATTAAATAATTGGATGTGCAACAAAAAATCATTAAAACACCACAAACAATTAGTGCAGAAAATTTGCTTAAACATTTATTAAGTTGTAAATTTTTTAGCAAAATTTATTACCGTAATAGAATTGTGTAGATACATTTTATTATTAGATCCGAAACTTTCAGTCTCTTCCAAAAAGTTAGATTTGATAAAAAGTTACTGTAACATAACTTGTGCCTATGTGTTAGCATTTAGTAAGTTAAAGAGCAAAATCAAAGAGTAATACAAAACTTTTGCTTTCTTGCATTATCTGATCGCCTTATGATACAATCATTTATTTGTGGCACAACTTTTTTTTCTTTTTTTTGATCAGATTGTGAAATGATGGAAATTTTCTTTTACTTTTGTCATTTATTATCTTTCATTTATTTTTTGACAGATCATTACTTTTTTAGTTAAATAAGTTCAGTTATTCCAGGTTTTTTCTTTTTTTTTAAATCAGAAAAAACCAGATTTGTCAATCCGCTAATCTTTATTACAAAAAATTTCCGGATTAGAAGAAATCAAAATGTGACAATTAAGTAACGATTTATTTCTAAATTTTTCGAAATTAAAATCAATAATCAAAATGTTTCATTTGCCTGAGAATAAATCTACAGTTTTATATGCCATAAAATCAACACTTTAGTAATATTATCCATAATGATAATCCTGATTCATTTTCCACTACTCCGGATCATATACATTTACATCTAATCATCCAAGAATTTGATTTGACAGAAAACTTGTTATTAATAATTATCACACATTATCGCGTTTTTTTTTTCAAACTGATACGATACTTTAACATGAAATTATGTATAGCACAGTTTTTTCTTGCCTTTTAAATTGCTGTATATGAAATGTCATCTTTCTCGGAATTTGACCTTATTATCACTTTTTTTCTTTTTTCCTGGAAGACATACAATAATAAAATGAATAAATGTAATTGTCATTAGTAAATAAATGCATTAAGTAATAAATTATACATTTAAGTATTTCTTTTTTTTGTCATAAATTCAACATCAATAATTTTATTGAAGAAATTCTAGCCTTTAATTTCTTATCATTTTCATATCAATCTTCCATCCATTCAATCATCATCAATATCATCAGGTTCTCTTGCTTTCTTTTCATTTCTACCAAAAAAAATAAAAAAATTACTGCAATAAATGATAAAAGTAATAATTTGCATTCAACATGATGGATCATTATCAACAGCAAGCATTGCTGATTGTTGTTGTGGTGATTGTGATGATGGATACGTAACACTGATGGAATTTGAAGCGGAATGCTGAAAAAAAAAAAAACATTTAAAAATTATATATAATGCTGATAAAATTTAATAAAATTCCTTTCATATTTTTTCATTGTCTTTCTTTCTTTTTTTTCTTCGCTAATAGCTAGTTTTTTCCCCTTTTTTTCTTTGTTTTTAAAAGTTAAATAAAAAATACAAAAAAAGTGCGTAAAATTTAAATTTAAAAAATGGAAAAGAAAAAAAAGCTTTTCTCTTAATATGTCTAAAAATAATTTAATTGTTAACAAATATTTGAGTAGATAAATTATCAATGAATTTATTATTTTGAATACAAAAAAAAACAAAGTTTTCATTATTTTGTACGCTCAAACTAAATCAACATATTTTAAAAAAAAACAAGACATGTTTACAACAAAAAAAAAAAAAGAAAATTATAAGCTATGCTGTGGAAAATTATAGACATGCTGTTTATCCTTTCGGCATATCTATAATTTTTTTTTCAATTATTCATGAAATTTCAAAAATTTCAATCCCATACAAAATTATTGCAATAATACTTTAATTTTATCATTCATGTAATAATTTTTTTAAACAATCATTGATAATAATATCAAAAAATTTTCCAATCATTAATAATGTTATCATTATTACTCACCTTGATTTTAATGATTTATTAGATACCAATTTTAAATAAATAAATGTTGAAAATTTCTTATTAATATTAAAACTAAAATTTCTAAAATTAAGAAGAAAAATCAGAGAAAAAAAAATGAATCATTCATTTATTTGATGTAAATTGATGCTAAAGATTCTGAACTCATTTGAAAGTAATTTTTATTTTTTCTTATATTTTTTACTTTCATATTTTTAATGTCCGAAAGATTACAATGAAAAAGATTTTGGTGTGCTTGCATATTTTTGAAAATGAGAGCTGAAGAAATTGGCTGAGCATTTTTTTTTTTGCAATATGAATAACAAAAATTTTCGTTTAAAGCTATAGAGTAGTTATTTTAATGCTTATGTACTTTTTTCAAATTCAAAAATTATCATAAAAAAAGAAGTGCTATGCCATATTTTATTGCGAGATAGCATATCTTTTATATATTTCATTTTACTTCTTCATTTTTTTTTCTGTTTTGTTCATATTATTTCATCGTAGAAACGTTCGAAAATTTCTTTATCATTATCACTTAATCAATTGTTAATAATAAATTATTAATTTTTACTTAAAGATTCAAAAATTCTATTCGGTTCTCCTTTATAATGGATGATTGTATATGTAAATTTCGAATTAATTACTTGCACTGAATTAATGAAATTACAAATGTTATTTTTCTGAACTATTATATATAATATATTAACTAATATAACTGCAAAAATTCTTAATTATTCAAAGTTTTAATTAAAATTTTTTCAAATTATCAGAAAAAAAATCAGCCAGAGATATTGAATGAATTAAAAATAGAAAAATTAAAAGCAAAAGATGGTAATGAAATGAAATGAAACTGAAAATATTAAAATATTTCCATTTAAAAAAAAAAAAAATGATAAAAGACATAATGTGTTTTATCCTTTCTGCTTTTTGTTTCCATCAATTAAAATGTATAACCAGATGATCCAGTTATCCAAAAAACAAAATGAATAATATAAAATGATAGATAAGTTGGAAAAATTTATGATCATTAGGCCTTCTACATCTATCCTTTACTCATCTGAATTCTATTTCAAATAAAATGGATGATGCTGATATCAGAATCGATCTTTGATGGAACTGAATCATCTGTACATAACTTTATTGCATATCGGAAGTGACTAATTGCAAAATTCTATCATCTAATTAGTTTGACCTAATTAATATTAGTTGATATATATTTGTGAGAAGTTTACTTTCTTCATTCTTTAGATTTTTGAATTGAAATATCCAACATTATTTCTGCAGCCATTAATCATATCTATAAGACGATCAATGTGATAAGAGTTAATTTCTTTTTTTTTTTTTTTTTCTGAGCCTAAACATCTTTTTAGAAATCAATAATATTTGCTGATATTACTCATTTCTTTATTAGTTTTTTTTTTTTTTTTTGCATATGTTAATGCACTTATAATGACAGAATGATATGCTGGAGAAAGTAAGTGCACGACCAAATTAACAAGAAAAAACTTTCTTCATGTCAGTTCCTTAAGATCTCATAAATGATAACTTATCAAGATATCAGATACAGACATATTTTGAACTTAAGTTATACTCAAATGTTAAAAGCCTATAGAAGATAGAAAGATGTAAGAAATGGAACAATGATTTAGACTATTGAGGAAATTTGATCAGATAGCTTTTAGATGAAAAGCAAAATGAGAATTTAACAACTGTCAAAATGATTTGTGACTTCTGATAAAATTATCTAAACTTTCAAACTGTGATCATTAATTTGGCAATGAGAAAATAGTTTTTACATCTATTCAGGTTCGTGATTGTTCAAATTGAATTAATTAATTAATTAAAAAGATTGAGAATAAAATTTTTGCACTGACATCTTTGTATGATATTTCAGGAATGCTGGAAACAAATGGCGTTTCACTCATTCAATCTCATTTAAAAAAATAAACACGAATTGGAAACGAAGAAATTAATACAATTGAAAAATTCCAAAAATTTCACATATAAGTTAAAGTAAAATTGAAAGGTGAAAAAGAAAAAAAGAAATCAGTGAATTAAAAAAAACTTGGAAAATTAAAACAAATAGTGCAAAGCAAAAAAAAAAATCTGTTTTTAGATGAGGATTTCATTAATGTGTAAGGGCAAGAAAAGGAAAACAAGAAAAAAAATACTATCAAATAGAATAAATTTAAACTTCATTGCTTTTATGCATATGAATAAATGGATGAACTTGTCATTGGCCTGATGATATTTTACTTCTCTACTGATAACTGATAAATCATTTTATCAAAAAAAAAACTTATGTAAATATCGATTTAATACTTTTTTTTGCACTAAACTGTTTCAAAATATTAGAATGCTACGAGAATGATTTTTTTTATTTCTTTTTCAATCATACTATTCATAATTCTTTCATCTCTCGTTTTCTTCATCCCTTTCTTTTTTCACTGTTTTATTTTTTTGAATTATTGTAAATTAGTCATATTTTCGTTTTTTTTTCTCACTCTCTTATCATTCTAACACTTCCTTTAAATTAAAATTTATTTATATCAATCAATCTTTTTTATTTTATCCTTTTTTGAAGTTATATAAAAACAATTAATAGTGATGCATTTGTCATTTAATAAATACAGTAAAGCATGATAATATTTTCTAAATCCTCTCTCTCTCTCTCTCACTCTTTCTCTTTCTTTCTCTCTCTTTTTGCATTTAATTAGAGTAAATTTAAATTTTTACAAAATTTTTCTTTTTAAAAAGGACATGTATGTTTTTTTCTCTTTTTATCTTACACTTTTTTCCAAAAAAAAAAAAAAAAAATGGAAATGATAAGGGTAAAATGTGAACGATTAAAAGGAAAATGGTGCTATAACAAAAGAAAAAAGTTTACAAATTTTATCCCAAAAAAAAAAAAAATGAAAATGGAGAAGGAGAAAACGAAGGAGAAAGAGAGAGAGAGAAAAAGGAATGAAAAAAATGGCTGTTGAAAAAAAGGAAGGGAAGAAACGAAGGAAGAGGAGTAAGAGGGAAAGAGAGAGAGAGAGAGAGACAGGGAAAGACAGAGAGTTTTTGAAGAGTGAAATTGAAATTAAATGAGTGATGCGATGAAAAGTACATCCGGCTGATGTCCAAAAACATTCCATTCAATATCATTTTCACTGAGCAAAATGAACATAACAAAAAGTACACAAAAGCAAACATCTTTATTTTCGAAAAAAATATTCCCTCAAAGAAAATGTTTAAATGGATAGATAAATAAATCTCAATGGATTAGATAATGAATAATAGCTCAATCGATAGATTATTCGATCAATCGATCAATTGATAAATAGATACAAAGGAAATGGATAGAATAGAATTGATAGAATATGTTCAATTGAGTTATCAATGATTGTTTTTCAATTAGATATTATTTACTACTAAATAAACTGAAACTATTTATAATATTAAAACTTTTTTTAAATTTTCTTTCTTTTTTCCATCACAAGTTTTACACTATTTTATTGAAGTAGGAGGTCAAATTGATTGAAATTTTTGAAATCGATATGTATGTTTTGTTTGCCTCTACAGAATAGTGCAACTTAATCGTGGAAAAAAAAAAAGCTTTGGATTACTGTATTAAATCTTTCATGAGATTCGTTGTCCTTAAGCAATATTCTGATTGATGCTTACGAATGAATACTCAAATAATTATTATTGCTTTGTAGGAAAAAAAGTTTTGGCATTAAGCCAGAATAAAGTTTGTTTTTTTTTTTTTTTTTTTTTTGCTGCTTAAAAAAATGTGAAATTATACAAATCAACAAATGCTGTTAATTATGAATTGGTGGACAAAAAAATTGAAAAGTTTAGAGTTTATTTTTTTATCATTGGAATAACATATTGAATTAATGGCAATTATTTGATTTGAAGTGTTCAGATTCTGTTAAATTGAAAATTCATTGTAAAATTTTTGGGAAAAATAAAATTTCCGAAAGATTAATATATGAATGAATTTCAAGGTCTCATTGATTTTTCTATAAGTTCGGAATAAAATTTAAAAATTATGCATTCCTAGGCCTCCTTTGCAATGATCTAATACATTATTAATTTCGAAAGCTAGCCATTTTAGTAAAATTCCCGCAAGAGAGTACGCAAAAGTATTTTATGATCAATTATCTGAGTAAATAGCATTGAAATTGAAATTGAAATAAGTTTCAAAAAAAGTATCGTAAAATTTAGATGAATAAAAATAGCAGCAAAGTATTAAAAAAATCAACATAAAAAAAAAAAAAAAAAAAAAAAAACGAATGCTAACACCGGCTTAATGTATTAATTTTAGATTACCAAGGACATATAAATATTTACATTATTATTTTCAAATTAACGCTCAATCAGATATTGAAATCTTTAAAATGAAAATTTTTTATTTTTAAAACATAACAATCAAACAGAAAGTAAACAAACAAACAGATAACCCTAAAATATCCCCTAAAAACGGTAAACCGTAATTTTCTTTCATTTGTTTTCTTTTTGTCCCTTTTATTCATTTAATTGATCAAAATCAATTAATTGAATTTCTTGCGCAACAATTCATCTACCTTATACCTTTCATAATTCATCAATTTCTGTCAAAATTTTTTGAGAAAAAAATTTTGTAATTCGTTAAATGAGTTTTGAAAAGACATAATGAATGTTTTGTGTCTCCATTTGAACTACAAGATTTTCTAGTTCCGTTTGAATCTATCATATTTCGATAATTTTTTTTTCTGTTAATATTCATTGAAAAGTACTACAATGATCGGAATGTACTACAAAAAAAATTTGCCATATAAAGTCAAATTTTTGACGTTAAAAACATATTTTGACACTTTAAAAAAAATTTGCTAAGGAATAAAATATTTTTAAAATTTTTTATTTAACCTATAGTGCCCTTTTGCTGTCAGCCTAAATTCCCCTTTTCGAGATTATTTTTAACTTTGAATGCAAAAGATTTTTAGATCAGATAAGACGAAAAATGAAAATTAAGAATTGATAATTTTTGATAATCGTAAAATTTGCAAATCTTTGAAAAGTAAGATAAATTTCGCAATTTTCAAATTATTTCTTAGCTATTCTAATTGCTTGTTATCAGATGTGTCTTTTTCATTTAATATTTCTAGCATATTTGTCATCTTTATTAGATTTAAAATTATTGAATTTGAAAAACAATCAACCTGGTAAATTTTGTTGGTGAGCGGAATTTTTTCGGATAACACCGTTTCTGGATTAGTTGTTGGTGTAGCTATGGCGGCGTTATACAGAAGATTTGCTGATTGAGCCAGTTTGAGCAGGTCATTCGATGTTACCGGTGCTGATCCAAGTAATAAACTACACTGCTGAAGGGCAAAATAATCAATATAATTAAATGGTAAATGGTCAAATTTGTTACTAGAAATCGGAAGACTAGCAGTTGCAGCTAAGAGTGACAAGGATCGAAGATAAGCATCCATGAATGGTTCCACACAATTCTTCAAAATTGAACAATCCATCGAATCAGTGGTTTTTTGACAAGTCTTGGATTCGCAATCATCGGTTAACAAATCATAAAGCACAGGTGCTAGGGAGCGGAGATATTTCTGCTTGAGATCAGCTCGAGATGGTACTGATGGTGACCAAACGGTGATACTATTGCTACAACATGTTGTTGTTGGCGCTGTTTTTGTCGTTGTTGTTGTTGTGGTTGCATACGGATGAAACCGCCGAGTATCGCTAATATCTATAATTCCAGATCGTCGCCGATCGCCCAGAGCAATATTGTGATAATAATGATGATATTGCTGCTGTTGCTGCTCCTGTTGCTGTTGTTGTTGATCCGGTACAATCATTGAACCCGTATAGCTTACCTGTGATTTCTGCTCACCGTTACATTGCGACACTAGCGTTGGTAGCTGATTTGTCGATGCTCCAGAATAAGCGATCCGTTGCTGCGCGACAATGCGCTCAATATTGCAGAGATTTCGACATAACAAGTTAATGATTTCTGCTTCTGATAAGCTATTTGTCACCGTTAGCGATGATGGATCAGAGTGAGATACAAGCTTGATAGCCTGATCATTCAGTACGCTCCCATAAACATCATTATTAGTTAGAAGATTTGGATAAGTAGTTACAGGTGGCATAGGATCCTCATTAATCATGGTACCCGTTGATCCTGTTGCTGCCATTTGATAACAGCTCGAGAATGCACTCTCTGTAGCAGTACCTGTAACTGTTGCACCAGAAGTGATCGTTGTTGGTGGTGAAAATTGATGGTGTTGCTCCGCTATGGTAACATACGTACTCGGTAGAATGCTCGTACAGACATTTGCCGTTTTTCCACTATTATTATAAGATGTAAGGGAATTGTGTATCAGTCGCTTCTTGATTGGTACCTTTATAGAAGGTAGTGGTGATAAACTGTCGTATGAAGTTACTGGTGATGAAGGTTGTTTATTCAATCCAACCTTTGATAATGGCAGTACTGTTGATGGAGAAGATGCTACTGTTGTTCCTACTGCTGTCACAGTAATCGTATCCGTTAAATTTGTTTCAGTCTGAAGTTGCATTGTTACTTTTGGAATGGTAACCACATCTTTTGATCCATTACTATCAACAATCATATTCGTCATAACATCCACTCCCTGAATCATTTCTCCGGTATTTCCATTAATTTCTGAATCAGCATTAATCATAATTGATTTTACCATTCTGCCACTGCTACCAATATCCATTGGTACTGTTTTACCATCATCTGGTGTGCCGGAATTGTTGTGCGCATCGATATTCACCGAATAAGATGACGTGAGCATTCCGGTTCGCTTTGCTGATGGCCACCTCACAGCACAATCCCAATTCATTTTATCGGAGCTATTTGTTGTTGAGTGCGAATAAAGTACATTGGGCGGTGCTCCTTCATCATCACCGTCACTATCTTCTACTTCTACTTTTTGGACTCTTTCTAGCTGAATATTATCATTTTTTTTGCTACCACAATTTTCAACATTATCATTGCAGATCATCATCGTTGGTATACCCGTCGTTGGTTTATTCATATTCGCACGTTTATTACGATATTGAATCTCTAAAGTATGATTGTAATTATGTTTGTTGGATCGATTGGTCATTTGAAAATTCGGACTGCTAATGAATGTATCATCAACAATGTTCAACGATGCATTAATTGAATCTTTGATTAATATATCATGATTATGTGGAATAGTTGTTTCAGGACAGATGACCCGAGATGATGATTTACTCAGTGAAGTAATAGGAGAAGAGGAAGAGGAGGAGGAGGAGGAGGGGGAGGAGGAGGAGGAGGAGGACGACGACGACGACGACGAAACAGTAGTCATGATATCAAGATATGTATCATTTACTACATTAGTATGTTGTTGGCAAATATGCAGAAATTTCGAGTCAGGAAGATTGTTGTTAAAAGTTAATGAAGATTGATTATTTTGTTCCAGGTGATGATTCATTTGGCAACCACTAATGTTAGTATGGTCACCAATATCCAAACGGTTAGTTAGCATCACTGACGAATAAAACCAATTACTTGATAGACGACTTTCGTTATTTACTTGTTCTTGTTGCTCCTCCTCCTCCTGTTGTTGTTGTTGTTTTTTTTGTTGTTCGTCCATTGAAAGCATATATCAAAACTGAATCCTTTTCAGATTAAAAGTAAATTAAATTAGCAGTTTAGTAATTCACTGCACATATTTGATAAAAAAAAAATTTTTACAAATATGTTTTAAATCAAAAAATAATTTCATACAGTAATCATCAAGTTTCAATTTTTGCTGTTGTAATTTTCCTTTGCTATAACACATTCACCTAAAATATACAATGCTTAATTAATTAATTAATTAAAAATTAATGTAATATGATAGCAAGTAAATACACGGAACGATAAATAAACACATAATATCAATGTAATAAAACGGTAAAAAAAAAAAAAAAACATTATTGGAAAAATAAAAATGGAAAGAAAGATGAAGCCAGGTGTAAAAAGAAGTAGAAAAAGGGTAAGTTAAGGATAAATACATTGCAAAGAGGTGGCAGAAGAAAAGAGATATCCATCAACCTTCTAAAGGGCAAATAATTTTTTTTTGTCAACTACTTTCAAATAAAATGGTCATATTCATTTGAAAAATCATCGCTTCCAAAAACTAACGGTTCGATGTCATTCATTCATTCATTCTTACAACCAATTTTTTTTCTTTTTTTCTTTTTTTTTTTTTTTTTTTTTTTTTTTTTGGTGACATTTTTCAATAAGGGTCAAAATAATTCTCATTCCTCATATATACAAAGAAATCATTTCCTTACTAATACGATGTATCTGAAACATAAACTAATACTTATTGGAATATTTAAAAAGTAAGCTTAAGAAAATAAATCTAGCAAGTAAGTTTAACAGTGACAAAATATTCTCAAACTTTATTATTTTCCTTTTTCTCACTCTTCTCTTCATTCTTTCTTTTCTTCTCTCCTTCTTTCACTGACTGTCATTTTGAGAAAAAGATGAAAATAATTTTCAATAGCTTTTTTAAAGATTTTAAATAATTTGAATTTTATTGAAACTTTTCAATATAAATCAATCAATATTACTACTACTTAAAAATTACTCAAAATGGTTTTTTTTTTTCATTATGCAACATTAAAATGCTTGAGCAAACAATCAAAAAAAAAAAAAAAAAAAAATGTTACAGCAATTTATTTTTGAAAAAAAAAAAAAAAAAAAAAAAAAACTAAAGCAATTCACATAGAAAGAACAATGGAATGAATGAAAGAGATCCTGAAATATTCCATCTGATTCATTTCAATTTTTTTTTTTCACAACTTCCTGCAATAGATGATAATTAGAAGATGTATGAGCTTTTTTTCCCTCTCTCTCTCTCTCTCTCTCTTTCTTTCTCTCTTTCTTTCTTTCTTTCAATCTTTCAATACCAATTTTCATTCAATGGTAAAATATTAAAAATCAAACAATAAAAGTGGAAGTATTGGATGAGCAAGGTAATTTGAGGAAAAGAATGAAAATTTTTATTTTTATCGAGGTATTAGAAAAAGCAGCGAAAAAAAAAAAAAAAGGAAAAAAAAGAAAATGGAAAATTTTTGCCGAAATTCTTTTCTCAATTTTTTTTTTTTTTTTTTTTTTTTTTTTTTACCAATTTTTTTTTACGGCAATTTTCAGTTACAAAGAAATTCACAAATGTTTTTATAGTAATTTCATGGATAATAATCCAGTGATAATAATTATCTTTTTTTGATGGATGATAATGATAAAAAATCTCTGTTAAAGAGGATGATGACTACCAGAGAGACAGAGAGAGAGAGAGAGAGAGAGAAAGAAAGAGAGATTATCGGTTAAGATCTATAAGCCATTGGTGGAAAATAATTTTTCCTCATTCATGTATTCTTTCTCAGTTCAATTAACTTCAAACACAAAATTCTGTTAAGCAAATGATTAATAAAAATAAAATAAGAGATGTGAATGTATGTCTATGTATATATATATATATATATATGTGTGTGTGTGTGTCTGTCTCTGTGTGTGTCTCTCTATGTGTCTATGCAAGTGTGATGCACTTGTAATGTACTTTCAATCCTCTTTTCCCCTTCTTTCTACCCTAATAATATCTTGCAACTTTTCATACCTCTATAGTTCCAGTTTACTATTATTTCACTAACTCTCCCTCTCCCTCTCTCTCTCTTTCTTTCTCCTTCTCCCTCTCATTTCCCTTTGTGTCTAAGATAACTAAACAGCAATCTCAGCTTTTGCTTCCATTACTTCAATGCAAACACGTTTACATGTACTTTAAGGACATCTCGTCAACAGCGTCACCCATCAATGATTACTCGACTAAATTTGCTCCATCAATTTTCTTAAATATTGCAAAGAATCTCTCTTTTATCTCTTTCTCTCTTTTCCCTCTCTCTCTCTTTTTCCCTCTCTCTCTTCTTTCCCCTCTCTCTCCTCTTTCGTCTTCCGTTATATCATTTCATAATTACTGTCCAATCTTTGAGTTACCACTGTCCACTATGCTAATTTGCCAGCATTGTTTCTATTAATATGCCTTCTACTTTATTCCACTTTATCCCAAATCAATTCTACTTGTTATTACTAAAACTAAAAAAATAGTAAGAAAAGAATTAAGTTTCAATTCTTTCTTTCTCTCTCTCTCTCTCTCTCTCTGTTTTTCTACATCAAAAATGTATATTGATAAAAGGATTTATGAAAATTTTAACTTTGACCTTTTCAAAACATCATTTTAGATATTCCAATGGAACTACAAGGATACAAAAAGATGTCAACAATCTAAAACTTTACCTTCTTCTAGGTCAAGTATTAGTGCAATTTTTTTTTTTTTTGCTTTTTTTTAAAATCATCCTCGATGACCACTAAATAATGACCATATATCATGACCAATATTAGATGATTAAAATGAAACTGATTAATGTGATTTTAAGCTATTATTTAGAAAAAAAAAAGAAAAACTCAATTACCGTATCATATCATTGAGCGGGTGAAATTCATGTGAAATTCATCAAAGCATCAAAGCAAAACGGAAAGAGAGAGAGAGAGGGAGAGAGAGAGAAAGAGAGAGATAAAAGAGAAAAAATAGCATCATCATCATTTGATGAAATATGCTTTAGGTCTTAAATTTATATTCCACCAGTTTTTCATTAAACTATTAACAATATACCATTAAATGGCATAGTTAAATTATTTAAATTTAAAAATTTCATATTTAATTAATTTTACAATTAATAAAATAATGGTGAAATTCATAAAAAACATTTTGCAATTTTTTTTTCTAAAATTTATTTTCGTTTTTTTTTTTTTTTTTTTTTTTTTGCTTTAACAGTTTTTAACAAATAACAGAGGAAAAAATAAACAAATATTATCGTTTTCAAATAAATTACAAAGAATAGAGGAAAAAAAATCTGTATATAATATGAAGAAAAAGAGTAAAAGAAAAAAATTGAAAAATTGCAATGTTTGTAAGAGATTCACTGAAATCAGTCATCAATGAAATGTTATCAAGGTGCACTTCCATTTCCACTTCTGTAATTTTAGGCATGGAAAAAAAATTTCATTTTAAAGTAAAAAAAAAAAAAAAAAAAAAAAAAAAAAGAGTGTAACCAACAAATGCCGCCGTAATCATTTCGCATAGTGGCTTCCACAAAACATACTATAAATAGCATTAAAAACCGGCTAAATTTGAGGGAGTAGTTTTAAATGTAATGGAATGGAATGGTAAAAGAAAAAAGTAATAAATAAATAAGAGTAAAAAATTAAATAAATAAAGAAATTAACAAACTTTTTTTGAAAAGAAAAAAAGAGAAAAAGAACTTTTAATTTGATTGATGACGGGGTAATAATAATTGATAATAATTATGCTAATGTTGTTGCTGCTGCTGCTAATAATGTGGATAATGGTCATTATAATGATAATGATAATGATGATTCTGTTGCTGCTGCTGCTGCTGCTGCCACTACTGTTACTAATACTAGTGATAAAAATAAACGGGTAGAAAAGCACTCCTTATTATGTTGGTTAATAACAATAAAAATCTTAGTGATAATAATGATAATAATATGAACAACGGTGGTTATGATGATAATAATGATAATGATTAGTGATTATATTGCTACTGTTACTATTATCGTATGAAATTCTACAGTACAAGTGCAAAATCTGTTAGTTTTGATTCTTATTTACATGAACTTTTACAAGCCTTAAAAATAAATTATGTCGATAATTGTTGGTTGTACTTTTCGAAATTTGCAATAGCTCAATCCGTTATTTTCTTTTTAATCTTTTTCCTAATTAGCGGTAAAAAAAAATGAAAAAATTTAATAATTTATGTTGATGAGATAAAATTAGGATGATTCAGAATGATGAATTGAATTATTTGGAAAAATTTTATAATGAAGAAAAATGATGTTTTTCTTTTTCTGTTTTTTTTCGGTGAAATAAAAGCTGGGCAAGATGAAGCACACTCAAAAAATAATTAGCTAAAAAAAAAAACGTTATGCAATGATTTTCCTGAAATATTGTCTTTTTCCTGGGCGATATTGACAAACTCTCTGGAATAAATTTGATTTTTTTTTCCTTTTTTTTCTCCATTTTTTTTACACACAAAATAATAGCGCAGATTTGCTGAACCTAAATAAATGTCCCTCAAAAAATTAAAAAAATTGGTTATCGATTAGGGAATGTCCTTTTCAGTTTTTATTTCTCAAAATGCTACAACTATCAGAATGAAAATGAAGTTAACAAAAGAATGGTTTTTTTAAGAAAAAAAAAAAACATACTTTTATCAAGAAAAATTTGAAATATACACGAATAAACGTATTGGGAAAAAAAGAAAAAAAATGGGAAAATGAGTGACAAAAATGAAGTAGAGAGATTTTTGACATAAATGGATAGATCAAATTTTAAACATTACACTTGCAAAATAATATTTGAAAATGGACGTGATTAAAAATTATTTTATCAAAAAAAAAGAAAAAAAAAAATTAAAAGCATCAATTGATAACATTTCATGCATGAACATGTCAATTGTGTTAAAGAAAATGAAAATGTCGAAATCTTTATTAGTAGTCTTTATAAAGTATCGAAGTCCTTATTAATGAATAATCTTCATTAAGTATCGAAATCTTTATTAATAACCTTATCTTTTGAAAATGAAAGTATCGAAATCTTATCTTTATTCTTTATTAATGTTAATTTATTAACGCCAAAAAATGTGAAAATATCAATTGCATAAATGCAATCAGGTAATTAATCGGTAATTAATTTGATCGATACTACTTTTGTATTCAACGTATGGAGTGAAGTTTTCTTATTTTTTATTTTTTCAGGGATTAGAGAAGAAATGAAGAAATTTCCTGCAATGATCAATCCATTTTATTAACTCATTTAACTTTTCACAAAATATATTTGTTAAAAAAAATGAAAATGGCTTTATGAAAAAAAGCTTATGGCTAAATTATTACTTCTTTCCTGAAGCAAAAAACAAAAAATTTTGTGATTGAAAATTATTTTTTTTGCTATGAAAATCATTTCAAAGCAAAACTTACACAAATTTTTTTATTTAATTCAATTTTTATTTCTTCCACAGCAAAAAAATAATTTTCAATTAGAAAGTATTTTTAGCTGCAAATTTTTTTTTGTTCAGAAATTTGCAAATTTTTGCAAATCTTTTTATTCCTTCGAAACTTATTGCTAAAGTATTAGTTCAATTTTTTTAAGCCTTTCTTTTTTGTGTATTGTTTTTTTCCTATGTTATTTGAAATTTAGATTATTATGAATTTAACGAATTTTCTTTATAGTTTAAAAATGTTCAAAATAATGATGAAATACAGAAATTTGAAGAAAGGAAATGGAAATTTATATACACTTCAAATATAATTAACATCAATTGCGCGTTATTTTTTTAAATTGCAATTTCAATTCATTTATTTGTACCAAATTGTAGTTTTGTATCTATTTCAAGATTTTTTTTTTATCACATCAACAAGAGACATTATGAATAGATTATTGTTGTGGATGATTGATAGATGGCCAATTGACCTCAAACGACAAATAATTTTTTCTTTTTGAAATGTATTTATTGCTTTTTAGATGTGTGCCTTAAAATCGTTGTTTCTATTTACATTTGACAACCGTTGGATGATTTATACATGATAAGCATTTACTTACAATATATTTCATCAAATACTACAAACTTTGCAAAGTTTCAAACTCTTCTGAAGTTTGCGTTAAATTAGTTTAAAAAGTTCTATATTAGTTTAAAAATTTTAATATTACAAAAAAATTTTAGTCTTATTTGGCAATTTATTCATTTAATTCATAAAGTTTCAGTTCTAGCCAAAAATTACTTATCTTGATCAAATGGAGGTGAAATTAAGAAATGAGAAAATACGCAGAACAAAATGAGAAATTGATGAAAAGGTAAAACTAATGAGCAAAATGAGAAATGCAATGAAGTACAACATAAGTGGAAGTTTTATCGAAATCTTTGAATCTTTGCTGAACTTTTTCACTTAGCTTGATTGATGTTGCTTGAACTATCATTTTCTTGTTTGGTTTTGATATGACAAAATCATCCAGTAGTAACAGTACTTGGTTATTGTATCATTTGTTGCTTTTTTTTTTTTTTTTTAAACAAGAAAAAATGAAATAGAATAAAATGAACTTTTAAGATAAATTATTACAGCTAAGGCATTTTAATTACAATGTATGATAAAACTTAGTATAAATTACTTAGTAATCTTAGCCAATAAAATGATTAAATTTATTGTTGCATTCAGAAACAGCATTTCTTACAGTAAAACGCATGATGCTAAATTATTATGTAAAACCGTGACAAGAAGAATTTCAAAGTAAAATTTCAGCAAAACCAATATAATTTTTAATAGTTCAATTTATTACACTTAAATTTTCGTATTTCATTTTTAAAATAAGTGAAAAGATTTTTGGTTTGTAATGATACTTTAAAAGTTCTTATAACTTGAAGTATCAATTTGAAATCATTAATAAAACAAAAAATTTATTTTGGTCCTTCTTTTATTCCATAGGTAATTTTTTTTTATTGTCATATCGTTGATGACAAAACCAAAAAAAAGCAAATTAAAATATTTTTGCGTTGTTTTTTTTTTTCGGTGAAATTTTGCTAAAAACTTTTTCTTTTCTTTTAACAAATAAATTTTCAAGTAAAATGATTTTTTGAAAGTATGTATTCTTTCAGTGCAATATTTCTAAAATTTGTTGAAGATAATGTTTCAAATATTTTTAGTATGAAAAGTGCAATAACAAAGAAAAAAATTGAAATTGCTTTTTTTGTCAATCAAATGAAAATAGAATATTGCAAGCATTTTTTTTAATTTTAAACATATCCTATTATCTTCAACAAATTTCGCTTTTTTTTCATCAAAAAATGAATTATTATTGAAATTTATGATGTGATTTTATCATCATAAATTGCATTGCTAAATTAAGCAGCAAAAATTGCAATACTGAATGAAATAAAAAAGAAAGTTGTAAAAAAAAGAAGAACAAAGTTCAACTTTTCAAAAATTTTTACAAAATATGTACGAGACGTTAACGGTTAATGAAAATATCACACAGGCAAACACACGGACACATATGCGCAAACGTATTTATATTTGTACAGAAATTAAATATATAAACTTTTCAAAACTAATTTATTTCAGTCTATAATTTTAATAAATTTGAATAACTGACAAAACAAATCTGAATTTAAATTATGTTATTTAAACTGCAAATAATTCATGATGAATAAAATGGTTCATGCGATAGTATGCTTGGAGGTAGTTGGTGACATTTTTCAAGTTTTAAGGAAGCCATAATGACACCATCACATAATGAAACGATCAGTTGTAAAATTAGGTGATTTTGATTCCAAGCTAATAGACGTAACGGAGAGATTCTTTTTTTTTTTTTTTTTTTCAAATAAAATTAACTTAACATTACAATTTTATCGTGAAGAATTCTTGATGAAGCAAAGGAGTGCTATTGCTTTTGATATTTTATATTAACGATTGATAAGCGACAAAGAATAATTTTTGATAAACTTAAAAAGCAAAAGCAATATTATTTATCTAATAGATGAATAACAATAATTCTGAATAAGTTTTTTTTTTTTTTTTTTTTTTTTGAAAACTGAGCTTCATTTAAATTTGTTCGTTCAAATCAGAAGAAAAAAGAAACGAAATAATAAATAAATAAATGAAGAGAATTTGGCGTAAAATTTGATTATGTCACTATTTTGCATTTTTATCGCAAAAAAAAATTCTTTTTTTTTTGAAGATCCATTAGACATAATTAAATTTCTTGTCCTCATTTCTGGGAAATTGACTGATGAATTGGGATATTTATATAACTTAAAATGCTGTTTTTCCACTACGATACTACGATTATTTTAATCATTTTAAAAATTAAATATTCCAATTGCAAAATAATTCTGTTGCTTTTTTCCTGAAAAAGTTTTAAGATTTGGTTTAATAAGAAAAAAAATGAAGGATATATGACATATATTGAAATCATTTGATATGTTTGTTTTTTTTTATTAAAAGTATTTTTCGTTTGGAAAGAATATTGGAAATACTTTAATGATTTATTAATATTATATGTAAATATGAATTATATTCGAATATTTTAGTATTCAAGTGAGATTTATCCTGATTTTATCTAGATTGAAGTAAATGGAAGACAATTAAAGAATTGTAATTAAACAAGAAATTATCGTTAGAAATACTCTAACATTTAAATAATTAGTATTTGAGTGGAAAAGTTTAGGGAAAAAAAAATGGATGTTAATAGTAACTTTGTGAACTTCTTGTTTTTTTTAAAGCAATAAATTAAGGACATTTGTTCTAAGCTTTTGCGCTTCTAAAAAATTTCACAAATTTTAATTTATTTCTATCAATATTCTCGGCGAATTGTTGAGAAAGAATGTGTTTCAAATCATTTTGTCCTCAGTGTTAGCTTTTTATTTATTTATTTTTTTCCAAATGTTCACAAACTTTTTTGCTTTTGCTCAATGTGTCCTTTTTCCTGATATGGGTAAAAAGAAAAGCGGCAGTTGCATGAAAAATATTCGATAAATTTTACTAACGTAAAAAGGTATGTGACATTTTCCTGAAAAATTTTATTGAAAAATTTGTCTTAACATTCCTTCATAATTGTATCTTTTGGAAGAAAAAAGAAATCAATTTATAGAAAATAAGAAATCGTTTTAAAAATAGCAACTTGAATTTACGATAAAAAGTTTGACAGATAGCTGTTGCTTGAATTTAATTTAAAAAAAAAAAAAGAGAAACAAAAACAATATAACTACTAAAAGTAAGAGAATTTTATCAATGGTACCATATAGGTATCGTAGTATAAAAAATAATCAGTAAGTATGTTAGTATAAAAATTTAATCGCATTATAATTAAAATATTAAAAGACAATACCATTATTTATAGGAAAAATTCCAATATTAATTTCCAGTATTACTTTTAATCTTCCTTTATTTTCTACATTAAACGTTCCATAGAAAAAGAAATCTTGTTTATCAAGATTTTACCCTCAGGGCAACTTTTACCACTTATATTATGAATGAATTATATTATACTTATATTATCTTGTATTAGTTGTATTACTTACACTATATTATTTATATCATATTATGTTTATATTAGATACTTTATATTATATCAATCCATCAATTATCATTTCAGGAATGCAATTTAATAATCGGAATTTTAATCTAATTGTTAGCATATTAATTAACTTTTTTTTTTTTTAATTCCAAATGCTCTTCAAAATATTCAAATATCTTTTATTTAAGTCATCATAAGTGGAATGAATGTGAAATGAAAAAGTAAATGGAAGAAATTATTTTTAATATTAATTCCTATTTTGTTTGGCCATTCATTCTTATGGCAAATAAGTACAGAGATAAGTAGGATATAGGAGTAATGGGAAAATTTTTGAATGTTGAAAAGCGTAAGCAAAAATAATGATTTTTGTCCTTTTCGTTTTATTTTTTAACTATTGCATCTTTTCAGAACTATCATTGCGTCATTTTGTTTTTCACCTTTTTTTTTTTCTTTCTCAAATCTCAAATAATTTTTTTAAAAACAATAGGAAAATAGTTATTAGATGGAAAAAAAAAGAAATGAAATAAAATGAACTTTTAAGATGGGAAATGATCTATTGTGAAAAAAAAAAAAAAAGGAAAAAGGAAAAAAGATGAAAAGTAGGAAGAATATGAAGATTTATGAAAACATTTTCTGCATGACATTTTCAAACTGTTTTATTTTTTTTTGAAGTAAGTTAAAAGGACTTATGTACTTTCTTCCTTCTACTTTACTTTGCTATTTGCCATTTTTTTTTATTTTTTTTTTTGGAGAAAAAAGTCTTCAAACTGTGTGTAAAATAAATTGCGTTTTCCTTTAAGACTTTGCTTGCTTGCTTTTTTACCAATTGACTATCAACTCATTTCATGTTATTTAGCATTTCTTTTTTACCTATCTTTTTAGGCCTAACATATATTTTTTATGTTAGACCTAAAAAGATAATTTTTTCAGTGCTTATCTCTTGCACAATGTAAGTTAAGCTTTATGTTTCAAAAGTTAGGCTTTATGTTTCAAAAGTTAGGCTTTATGTTTCAAAAGTAAACCGAAAACTTTTTCACGCATCAATTCAAATTAAACTGCGTTTACTTATTTGAAATGAGAAAGATTAAAAAAAAAAAAGAATGAAAATGAAAAAATTATGAGACAAGCTTGACAAAATTCATAAGCAAATTTGAATTTGAAATTTAATTGACCAATTAATTAAATTAATATTATCCAATATCATATCGCACAATTGATCAATTGGTTCAGACATGTAATGAATAATATGTGAAACAGCAAGAAACAAAACTGTAAATCACTTCTGGTTCTTTCATACTTCCATATTATGGTTATTTAGTATTTTTTATCGATTATAAAATCGAAAAATGATTTAACTGATCCTGAACAATTAAATCGCTTTCTATGGCAAATAAAATTTTAGCATTTAAATTCATCCTTTCTAAATTAAATTCAACAATAAAGCTATAACGATCAGACTCTCCGTTAATTAATATCTACTGAAATATGTAAGGTATATCTAAATGGAATTTTATGACCATTTAGATATGACTTCTATAAATATCATGATATATGATATATTAACATTAAAAGCAGACAAAGTTAAATTTTGCATTAACATATTAATTTTAAAATTAATACATTAATATCAAATGCAAACGAAGTTAAGTTTAACATTTAGCAAAAATGGACTAATTAAGCTAGAAATATAAATAAGAATTTTTTTTCATTCATTTAGACATTTTAATTTGGCCGTCTGAAGTCCGTCTGTCTTTTGTTTAACTTATAAAAAAAATTTTTGCTTTTTTTTCAAAATTTTTCCAAGAGCAGAATGTATGCTTTTAATTTTTAACTCAATTGGAAATGTAGCAATTCTAAACTTATGATATGATATGACATATGAAATGGTATATGGTTGGGCTTACAAATCTAAATTAAATTAAACAATAAGTTCTAACTTCATTAATTTTATCGGAATGCAACGAACATTTGCGAGAATTTGAAAAATGCTTGGTTCGCTTAACTAAAAGTTGCAAGTGGAAAAGAAAACAAAATGCAATTTCATATTCTTCTCCCAAACTTTTTCAAATTTGCGCAATTTATAATTTTAAACTTTTTAATTTAATAATTACAGAAATTTGTTTTCTAATAGCCATAAAATTCTTACTTAAATGTAAACCAAATTTTGGCCATATCAACTGATAGTTATCACCAAATTACATTTAATCCAATTTATTCAGTAACAGTAGTAATTAAATGAGTAATATAAGATTCAGTTACTATCACTTAAAATTATGAATAAAAATCAATCAGAAAATTAGTATGAAAAAACAAAAATGACTTTTCATCAAAAATATTAGCGATAATGCAATCCAATTAAATCTTCATTATGCGCACTTCTACTTTGCTACACTAACCAAAAAGTGATTTTTTGACAAGACTAAGCTTAAATTAAATTCCATTAACACTGACTGTTTTAAACTTTCGAAATTTCGAATTAATAGGCATGATTTCTAGCAACAAATCAATTTATTATAATGCATTCTTGATCCAATTCATTTCCATTTCATGCTTTTATTCTTTGATCTGATTTAAAACATGAATCAGAAGCTTTATTTTATTTCCATCTTTTCCTTCTCTCTCTTTTTTTTTCTCTCAGCAATGATAAGTCACTCTCTTCTAATTTCGATTCAAATCAATCAAATGTTAGTTTGATAGCAATAATGTATTGAATATATTCCGCATTTGATCCTGCATATTTTTATAGCTTAAATTTATTGCAATTATTTACTTCAAACTTTGCTATTGGAGTATGTAAGGAAAAATAATCTTTTTAAAAAATTTCATATGTGAATAAAATGAAAAATTTTCCAAACTTTCTTCTTTCCATCTGCAATTCACTCATTTCGGTAAAATTATTAATGACAATTAATTACAATGGCTTTTCTAAAATCTTAATTTAATCAATTATTTGACCAATGATTTATTATCATAAGTAAAAATAACAAAAAAACATTGAATGGATGATTGCTAGCAAATCCAACAAATTTCTGGATAATTACTATATTCGATAAAGTTGGCCATTAGAGAGAAGAAAATTTTAGAACTAAAATAATCAAACCTTTTTAAAAATTTTAACTGTAAAAAAAATATTGAAAAATAAATTTTTAGAAAACAGAAACATACATATGCAATAAAACAGAAAGAGAGAGAGGGAGAGAGAGAGAGAGAGAGAGAGAGGAAATGGAGAGGAGGAAATTTACTTTTTTGCAAGAGCTATTTGATTTGTTTCTGAAAACTTAAATAAAAAAATTTTCCATCAAAATTTTCAAAATTTATCACAAATAAAGAAGGAGAAGAAGGAAAAGAATGAGTGGAAAAAAAAAACAGAGAAGAAAGGAAGAAAATAAAAGATGAAAAAAAAAAAAAAAGAGCGAATATATAAATCAGGAATGAAGTGCAAGAAAAGTTCATAAGTGAAAAAGTAAAGATAAAGAAATGGACAACAATTTTACCTTTATCTTCTTTTTAATATCATAAAACGAAGAGATAAAGATGGAGAGAGAGAGAGAGAAAGAGAAAGAGCTAGAGAGAGAGAGAGAGAGAAGGAGGGAGGGATGAAAGGGAGAAAAAAAAAAGGTAAAATGGAGGAGAATTAAAAAGAGGTAAATTGGAAGTTCGTTTTTTCCTGTTGATTACTTTGACCATATTTACCAAAGGGCATTCTTAAATGACAATTTTCAAACTGTCAGTTAATTTTAATCAGAAAAAAAAAAAAAAATTGATAATGTGCGCAATGAGATTATTGAGCGCTTTACGTGTTTATTTCAGCCTACCATTTTCCTAATTTATCATAATGATCCATATTTTTCAAAAATTTTTCTTTTTTTTTTTTTCTCCTTCCTCACTTTTTTCACTCTTTCACTCCCTTTTTTACATTCTCTGTCTCTGTCTCTCTCTCTCTTCTTGCTTAAATTTTTCATGGATAAAACATTTTCGTTTAAATCTTTTCCCTTTAATAATAATAATAATGATAATCGTGATTGGAATTATTTTTGACATTTTTATAGAAGAAAAAAAAATGTTTCTTGGTACTGTAAAATTATATTTTTTAATGTTAAAAAAATTTACAGATCAAAGATTATTTGTTCTATTTATGTAACTAATCATGCAGTTCATTTTTTTAAGATAATTTTAATTTTTAATTAAAATACAGTGGGTTGTTAATATTATTATTATCATTGCCATTATTGTTATCATTATCATTATTATTATCACTTAATTATTGTTGATTATTATCATTAATGTTATTGTTGTCACTGTTAATATTATTATTATCATTACTATCATTAATTATTATTATTATTAGCAGTATCATTCATTGTTATTATTTAAATGTTCAGTTATAAAATAACATTTATACTTAATAGTGTTTTGACAAAAAAAAACGAAAGAAAAGAGAAGAAAAAGAATGATATGAAATATTTTTTTAAATAATTATAAAATGCCATTTGAAAGTTAACTTTTTTTAAATTGTAAATAAACGTATTTAGTAATTAAAAATATAAGTTGCAATCCGTTCAAAATTATTTCGTTTCCATTTTACAAAAATGTATTAAAAGATTTGAAATGAATTTACTTGAAATTGCTGAATAGAAGTAAAAATGAAAAGCATCGTTTTTTAAAGAGAGTGAAAAGTATGGAAGTTATTAATAGTTGAAATTTGGTTGAAGAGAAGAAAAGGTGAAAGAGGAAAGAGGACGGACGAATGAAGGAAAGGAGAGAGAAATAAGACGGTAAAAAACAATTTTTTTTTTTAAAGTGCATTTCCAAATGTTCTGTTGATTGCATGTTAGGCATTTCAGGAGCACTAAATAGGCCCTCTTCGCTTTTCTCCTTCGTTTGGAAACAAAAAAAACAGAATAGAAAAAGGATTGGTCCCCAACATAAAGTGCCGTACTCGTGCCTTAGGCTTACTTTTACTTCGTACGGATGTTTTGATAACTCAAAAAGAAAGAAAATAAAATTTAAAAAAAGAAAAACATTTGAAATTTATTTAATTATGATTAAATTTTCAAAAAGTAGTTGAAAAAATTATTACTGTTAAGTAAATGAGTTAAACGCTTTGAAGAAAAGCTTTTTGTTACATTAATATTATTAACTTGATTTTCATTTAAAATTTACCTTAATAATTTAATATTTGAAAATTTTTTCCTGGACTTCTGTAGATTGTTGCTGCACTAATTAGAAGTGAAAATCTTAGGCATATAAGAATTGTCCTTTAAGTAGGTAAAATTATCATTAGTCATTTTTGTCATTTATGATTTGTATCATATGTGAATTGTTTAGATGCTAAGCAACTTTTTTATTTTCCTAATATAAAAATGAAAGGACAATTTTTAAACCAAAAATGCATTTGGGAAATTTGAATAAATTATTCGAAAAATGATGATTATATCGAAAATCATGATATTAATACTGATACTAATAAATCATGATACTAATGTTATACAAATAACATTTTTTAGCATTGAAATAGCCTTCAGTTAGATTATTTTTTTTTTTGCATGTTTTACATGACAAAAATAAAACGCTTAGTGTTAATTTGTTAAGCTAATTAACAAATGTATAATTTGCGACAAAATAATTTTATTAGCAAATGAAAAGAAAGCAAAAAAAAAAGTAACTTGATTTATGCTTGTTTTTAAATATGATAATAAATAAATGTGAAATTTATTTGCAAAAAAGTTAAAGACAAGGTGATAATACCTGTTGTACATGTCATTGACAAAAGACAAATCATTTTGTTGATAATTTGTAACATCCTGAAACGATGACTTTTCTTCCTTTTTTTTTTTTTTTTTTTTTTGTTTTATTAATGAAAATAGAATGAAAAATAGGAATACTGTAGTATGGAAAAAAAAATAAAGATTAGAAATTGATAGGTGAATTGTTTTTCCTAACTAATAAATCATAGATTAATGTTGCAATCATTGCAGAAATTATTCCCAACAATCTTACTGTATCAGCAATTTATGTGATAAAACGAATTTATGAACAATAAACACGATTATTGCATTAAGGATGAAATAATCCATGAAGATGATGAACATTGTCCGTGAAATCACTGATATGATACTTGTTTTGATATTGTCAGAAAAATGATAAATAATTGCATATGATAATAATATGACATGATAATGAATTGAAGATAATCTGATATGTGATAAAATGTATCTGATAATGAACTGAAGAAAAATTTTTGGAGCAAATAAGAAAAAGCCAATCGATCAATAAATGATACTGTTGAATGAATTGATACACGAAATGATGATAACGATGTATGAACTAGCGTAATGATTTGAAATGATAACAGACCAAATGATTGAATACATGAATAGAACAATGAAATCTGAAACGAATAAACGGAAGAATGATTGAAGATGTACGGAATACCGATAAGTGAGAGAAATAAGTTTGGGATGGAAATGCCAGATTGAAGGACTAGATATGATTAGATTGTTGAATGGATCAGGATATAAGGTTAAACAAAGAAATGAACACTGGAAAGATACAAAACAAGTAAAAAAATACCGAATAGAACAGCAATAATTTTGAATACAAAACAAATCACTTAGATTTCTGATGTTGGATACAATATTACAGTAGCAATCTAAAATTCATGTACCGAAAACTTTCATTAGCTGGAACTAAAAAAGTTTGACAAAAAGGATGGGTCTGAAAAGGCATTATGACAAGGCTGGCATAATATCAGCGGCTTGTAAGCGCTATTCAGCTACAGTTATAACGCGGGTTTCTAAAAAAGTTAATTTCCACCTGAGCAAATAATCTTTTAGACATTACAAAAGTTCAATATTCGGTTTTCTTTCTTTTCTTCTTTCCTTTTTTTCTCATTACTTAATGTCCTTTGATAGATTAATACCATTAATCGAAATACTTCAAGAATTTTTAAAGTGCATTCAAAGTACATATCATTCGTTACATATTATTTGATGCAATCAAACACAATTATCTTTTTTGTTACTTTTTTTTTTTTTTTTTTTCAATTTGCTGTCTATTATTTTCCTTTTTTGTCTATTGTAATCGATTCAATCTTATTTGATTTTTGATAAATTCATTACATACTATTCAAAAATCAGTAAATGAATCATTAAATCAAGAATGAGTGTGTTTTTGCTGAGACTCATAGTTTGTTCAATTTCTAAGCTAATATGTTTCTAATCAATATTTGAATGTATCTTAAAGACTTCGAAATCGTTTTTTTTTTTTTTTTTTTCAAATCAAAATTTTAATTAAATACTTGATTGAATATGCAATATATTGATAGGAAATGAAATGATTTATCAAATGATTTATCAATTGGATTTGAAAATAATTTGTATTTTCGCATAGCTGATAAAAATTACATCAATGTTGAAGTTATGTATTCAATATGATCATTTGATGGTCAAGTATCTTGAGAGAAAAAGAAAGAGAGAGAGAGAGAGAGAGGAAAGAAAAAAAATCTTAAAGTATGTTGCTTTCATCTGATGGAAAAAAAATGCAATTGTTTTATTACAGTATGAAAAGTTTAAAAAAAAAAATGATGAATTGCTGAGCAAAATTTGTTATATTTCAAATTATCAAAATTTTTATATATTAGCTGATATTCAAAGCTTAAAAATATATTTTTAAAAAAATATGTTAGAAATTTATTATTCGAAATTTGAAGTTTATCAAATTACTTTAATACTGAAAATGAATTCATTATTTCATGCTGGTAGCGTAATGTCATTTGCAGGCGTAAAATA
Organism: Mansonella perstans; assembly: GCA_037074765.1. NCBI lineage: Eukaryota > Metazoa > Nematoda > Chromadorea > Rhabditida > Onchocercidae > Mansonella > Mansonella perstans. The sequence goes on from JBAMDO010000153.1 coordinate 28,862, forward strand.
CTTTTTGTAGTGGTTGACAAGAAGTAGAATCATTTGAAATTTGCGAATTTCAAAAAAAAAAAAAAAAACTAGTTGCTACCAATTCCTCCGTGAATTCCATTATAATAACTAAAATAATTAGCAGGACAAAAATATTGCCAAAAAAAAAATTTTATCAAATTCAAATTTTAAATGTTGCAACTCAAAAAAAAAATTAATAAATGTATCATTGTAATTTTCAACAGTTCAACAACATTGTAATCAAACTATCATACATTTTCAAACTTTTTCTTTTTTTTTTCAATAGCAATTTTGTTGTTTCTGCTAGAATATCAAGTAATGGAAATTTGAAAAGAAAAAAGAAAAAAAGGTTGTGGTGCAAAACTTTTCTCGTTTCTTGCTTTTTCAGACTTTGAAGAAGCTGAATTAATAACATAGATGAAAGTGTCACATTCAATGATAGATGGAAAAATTTCATCTGTTTCTCAAAATCAATTCTAAAAAAAAGAGAGAAAAAAAACCGATTGGTTGAAAAGCTACAACAAAACTAGCAAATTGCACCTACCAAGCATTATGTTATTTTAACTGAATATAATAGACATATTTGATCTTTTCACATCAATGTAGAAATGATGCAATAAAGTCTTACCAATATTCCCATACCATGTATATATATACATCAAAAAATTATGTTTTCATTAAATTTCTTTTTTCTTTTTTTTCACAATTTTTAAAATATTTCAACCATACCATACATCTATATACCATACCATATACACATATATACCAAACCAAATCTATATACCATACCAACCATACTATACCATATATATCAAAAAAAAAATCATCGTTTTGTTAAATTTCTTTTTTCTTTTTTTTCGCAATTTTTAAAAATCTCAAATATATTTTTCACAAAAATACAAAAATAATTTTTGCAATATTTGAAATTTGATATTGGAAAATGTAAGCGAAGAAGCAATGGAAAAGATTTCTTAAAGATCGCGATATGTTACACATATGTCATGTTATTTGATTGTATCATTCACAGAGAAAAAAAAATTGTATTGTCAGGAAAAATTTTCATATCTTGATGTATATTTTACAAAATGGTTTATTTTCATATCGAATTGATGCTTTTCGATTTAAAATTTTTTTTATTTATTGTTTACTTCGAAATTTCATATCTAATGAAAATTTGTTAACTTCAAATTTGATCAGTGAATTTCACCACATAAAAATTGTCATGAAAATGATAAAATAAGTTATCATTTAGGATATGCATTTAAAATGATGATAACGACAAAGGATACAATTGTGAGATATTTAGTGGATAAAGTTAAAAGTAATGAATATTAAAAAAACTTAAGATTAAAGGCTGAATTCATTAGGATTAGTTTATTTGATGTATTTTAACGATGAATAATTTCAAAAATTTGAAATCGACAAATAAAATGCAAAAAAATAAATAAAAGTATCAAGGATGAAATTAAAGTTGGAGGCTAGAATATGTACTTCCGGATATTCCGGAGCATCGGTTTCCTATACATATTTATGGCATTTATAATCAAATATTTCACTTCAGAAGTAACAGAAATGAATGCCAATAATCAAGTACGATTAAATTATTCCAAATTAAAACATAATTTTTCGAGCTATAAACAAAATACTTTAGAAATCATTATTATAAGTAAAAATGAATGATTGTGATATGATATTATTTCGTATTTTCAAAATTTTTAAATCAACAGCAAATTTTCTCCTTCCTGATTCATTTTAATCTTTTCTTCTAATCACTTTTTTTTATGATTTATTTTATTTATTCGGGTTAATTTTTAGTCATTTACCAATTTTGACAAATTGGTAAACACATATCATAAAATGGAACAAAATATAGCCAAAAAGCATTTTCGTATTTGCGGTAGGCAGCTGATATATGCATTGATTAAGGTTGAATTTCGAAAATTTATTCAGGATTTCTTTTTTTTTTTTTTTGTTCCAAATTGTTTGGTTTTGGTTGCAAATTTTTCAAGCGCACATTTGTACAAATTTAGAAAATATTTCAAATCTAAATTTCAAAGGAAATCATAATAGTAATTTTGAAAACGATCAACACTGATATCCGATCTGAATATCAATTAAATTCATTGCAGATATGTACTCCAGCAAATAGTACCCATCCATGCTTTCAAAGTTCAACCAACACAATACGTAAGTAAAAAAAATATAAATTTATTTGAGTAGAAGTGATAGGGGGAGTAATTACGGTTTACAATCAATCCTTTTTTTTTTTTTTGTTGTTGTTGAAATTTCAACGTCGTTGAGAAAATTGGAGAATGAATTGACATAACTCTCAATCAATTTCCTGGTAATTTCTGTTGAAAATAACTATCATTTGGAAATTGTTTTGGGAGACAGAGAGAGAGAGAAAAAAAACAAATGATAATATATCAAATTGTTGCAAATTATTTTTGTTCCGATAATAAAAATGAATGTCAATATTTGCTAATGTTGTGCAATGCAAATAATGTTTTCTTTTTCCCAAAATGATCAATAATTTAAATTTTCGAAAAGTTTGAATTCTTTTAAATTCATAAAATTTTCCACCATTCATTCGAATGGACGACAATTGCGAACTGTTTGTTTCATAATCATTTCAATGACTATATCAATTAAATTGAGTAAAAAAATTTATTATTGATATGTTTTGAAACAGAAAATTAATTTTTGCGGGAAAAAAGTAGAAAATGTAATAGTCCAGATGTTATTTTTATTATCTCTAATTACAGTAGATTTTTTTTATATTGTCAGCTTTTTATTTCATTTTAACTTTTCTTTTGAACAAATTATTGAAATAATTTCTTTTATTACCAAATTACTTTTGCTAGAAAATTGACCAGCTGATTTTAAATGGAAACATTTTAAATTAATCATTCTATTCGTTTTTGAAAAATAATAATTTTGATAACATTTCAAATTGGCATAATTTTTATCATTGCAATTAATATTTTAAATTCATTTTAATTAGTGTGAATTTGATAAAATTTCTGATACAATCAAATATTTTTTAATTGAAGCCTTACTATTTTCAATATTTTAGGTTAATACATAGTTGTTAATATTATCACTTTCCGTGATTTTATATAAGCGAAATGATTTTCAAATATCTTCTTTTTGAGTAATAAATTTAATTCAATTCCTTTCAAGCATAACTTTAAGTGTTTCAATAATTTTCATTCATATTATTTCAATAACATTCCAATTATGACAAATTCTTGCTTTTTTTCCTTTTTTAAATTTCATCTAAAGTTTGTTGTAAACAGTTTTGTTGACCTATGCCAGTAAAAATTGTCCTAAAAAAAAAAAAAAATTGGCATAACTTACAACTGTAAGTTAGCTGCTTTTTTTGTCACTCAATCACTCCTTCAGCCGATGAGCATTATTATTAGGCTAGCAAATTACTGAACAGGTTTAAAAAATTATAGCTTTACAGAAATAGGCCGACTATTTTGAGAAGCTTAAAAAACTAACTTTTAATTTGATTGTTTTTATTTAAGTGAAATTTCCATGGAATTTGCAAACTTCACTAATTACTGTTGCTGATCAAGCCAGAGACTTATGCCTTTCCTAAATTTACTTCAAATGTTAGATAGCCTATGAATAAGTAGTCTGTAATTCATTTGTAGCAAATAGTTAAATATTAATTATCTAATGAAGGATTTCGACTATTATTGCGCTATCAAATTTTTTTATTTATCATTATTTCTTTTAACCTGAAAATGATTAATACATTGAAAATAACTGCTATATTTCTAAAAATTTTTTAATTAAATTATTGATTAATTATACAATCTATACACTAAGATGTAGAAAACTAATTCTTCTTATTTATTTTTCATATTTTCCACAATCATCGAATTGGTTTTCTCTTTATCATCTGTTACACGACTTCTTTTTGAACGTAATTTTATGCTTCACATAAATCGTGATTTTCCACATAAGTCGTGGTTTTTTCACATAAATTGTGATAAATCTTGATTTAGTATATTGCAACAAGCATTTATTTAACTGATAAAATTATTTAACGAAAATTTTTACAGCAAATCAAATATTCCATTCTACGACAAATGGGTTTCATTGATAATAAAAGAATTACTGAATTTCGTCAAAGAGATGAATAATCTATTTTTCTGATAAACAGCAAATGATAAAAAATCTGAAAATATGGTAGAAATATTATTTTGCCAATAAACTTCATAATTAAATTTAAAAGTTTTTTTCTTTATTCTAGCTTAAAATTGCAATTATAGATGGAGATAGGACAACAAATCATAGTTATCGTCGAGGTGTTGCGACAATTTGTTGCGACTATGGCAAATGTTCACAACAATACTTGGCGTCATTCTGCTGCGGACAATTATTCGTTGCACAATGAACTAATTATATGACGTTGCATTGCAAATAAGCAATTACAATAATTGATTATAAGAATTCTATTAAAGAAGTAAATAAAATATTTGGTTCAATTTGATAAGTTTTGTGTCATTCAATAAAATTGGAATAAATTATTCGCTGTGATAAGTTGTAATGATATCATTAGTTGATAATTACTGGTAAAGCCAAAAAATGATGGTAATGACTAAACGATATAATTTTAAAAATTCCACATTCATGTTGTGCACTTCATTTAGTTTTCAAGAATTTGTAGCAAAAGAATAATAATTTTTTCAAAATGATTTCCCCTCATTCCAAATCAAAAAATTCGATTTCAGTTTCAATTTAAATTTCTGATAATCCATGTATACATATTTTTGATAGGTGTACATTGCATCATATTGTATGATTGACAGATCATTAATGAAAATTTATGATAGTCATTGGGTAAGAATTGATTAACCAATTATGTCAACATATTTATAAGCTGGAAAAAAAATCTTGTTGCAAAATAATAAAAGATGATGGGTTTCATGTTGGATGAATTAGATTGCTTGCAAATCATGAATAAATTCAGTCTTGAATGAATTCTATAACTTATGATGTAAGCTTTTACAAAGTCATTATTTTTTTCAATGAAAAATTTTCAATTAATTAAATTAGTCGATGAATAACTTTTTTTTTGCCGAAGAAATATTCCAATACAATTTTATCATTGTATGTAACTGTTGCTCAGTTCCAGAAACGCCTCGGTATTGCAAGTCCAAGTTCTTTTGATGACCTAATTGTCTGCTGTACCTGACTGAAATAAAATTATTTTGGAAAAATTTAAAGCTTTTTACAACAAATTTATTGATTTGCTTAGAATTTGTCATTTTAATGCTCATCCCTTCAAACAGTGCTGAAATACCAGTATAGAAACTTTACTGAACTTCGTAATATAAAATGCAGTAATTGAAAAATGGATAAAATTTTGTGTTAAATCTTAAAATTTAAACTAAAAAAAAAAAGTAATTTCCTTGGGGGGATTCGTGGTCCCAAACATATTAAAGTTGGCCTATCATCGTTAAAATGAAACATAAAAAGTCTTTTTTCAGACAAACTTTTAAAATTTCACATCACAAGACTTTTTAGCAAAAAACTATTCTTCACTAGACACTAGAAAATTAAATAATTTAAAATTTGACAATTCTAAAAATATCCAAACTTTTATTTAATTAGTTGAAGCTCTATTTTTTTCTCCTCTTTCATTTCTTTTGCTGTAGCTAATGAATAGTGCTGCAGCATTTTGACTTAAAAATGATATATTGTGATTATAAGTTTCCTAAAAAAATTTGAAATTTATCTAAAAATTTTTCTAAATTTCATTTTGTTAATCTTTCAACTTTTTGGCGCAAAAAAATTCCACAAATTTTGAAAATAAATACAAAAAAAAAGAAGAAACGACATTTGAAACAATTAGCAATTACCGTATTTTCCAATCGTTTTCCCCAAATTCTGTTTGATTTAATCAATTTGTGGAGTGCTTTATTCAGTGATCGTTTTCGATTCGCCTGTTCAATCTTAATTAAACATAATAAACGATTTAAATTAATGTACAAACAATTTCTGTTTTAAATGTCATAGTTCATAATTAAATTAGCGTCTGGAATTAATTAAGCTAAGCTGAAAAATAAAATAATCGAAATTAATCGAATCTTTTACGTTTCAATGCTAGTTTAAGATTTTTTTCCTAATAGATAAAAGAAGAAAAAAGATTAAAAAGAGTAAAGTAAGATTTTTATAGCTTAAGCCTAGAATTAGAACAAAAAGAAAAAAGTGATGGAATTTAGCTTATTTGAATTAAATTTGATTTTTCATTAAAATAGGAATTTTTTTTGTCATATCACTCATCTATACCTTTTAGAAAATTTTGTTGAAATTAATTAATTTTTTGAAGAATTTTTTTGCCGGATTCATCAAACAAATGCTTGCTTGTTTACTTATCACATAATTTCACAGTAAAATTAAGTCACTGTTAATATTTTCAATAATTAAATCTTACTTTACTCCAAAGAATAAAATTTTTTTTTTTCCGAATCACTTTCTTTTTTCATTTTTCATCTATTTTACTTTAAATATATCCAAATGAAAAATATTCCCATTTCATAATTTGTGGAAAAATAATAATTGGAAGAAAAATTCCAAAAAAAATTTAGTTTATCAATTTTTTTTTTAAAACATAGATATGAGAAAAACTGAAATTATAAAATAATTAAAGAATTTTTTCAAGCTAATAATTAAATTATAATCTTTTAATTTGATTATAAATTTGCTTTTTTTTTAAAAAAAAAGGAGGAATAAAAAAGAAATTTAACGAATTTTTCTCACTTCATTGGCTTGTTTGAGCAAATGACAGTAAATAGGGCCAAATTCATCGAGGCATTTATTGTCCTCATCCATATCATAGGAATAATTGATATGCATATTACTCAACATGCTTGCTACTATCATTATTTGCATCATCGAATAGCGTAATATTATGGTATTTAGCATTGTACTGATTAAAGTATCGTTCTCAAATTCCTCTTAAACAAATCTAAAAATTAAAATATTAATTGTGAAATTAAATTAATTAAGAAGATTGTAAAAAAAAAAAAAAAAACGATATAAAAAAAAATTTTCAAAACCATTTTTGTTATGATGAAATTATCAATGAAACATTTGAACAAATTGAAGAATTAATCATTTTTTTTTATTTTCAAATAATCCATCAAAATTTATGAAATATGTTGAAATGATATTTACATTTTATGAAAATGAAAAAGATTTCACTAAAAAGTATAAAGCAAAGAATGAAAAAACAGAAAGAGAAAAAGAGTGTAGAAATTGTGTCAGCATTGATTAAAGTTGAAAAAATTATTAAATTTTCACACAGTTAGCAATACATCAAAAAATTAAAGAGTGAAAAAAAAAAGCTCAAAGTAATCAAGTCAGTATGTTAGTTTATAATTTCTATTGAAATATTACTTTATAATTTTTTAAGTAATAAGGAAAAGTTCAGAAAATCGCATACTTTTTCAAAGGCACAAATTAATTTTAAAATTTTTTGGTTGTCATATTTGGAATTTTTTTCCCACTCACCCATACATCTTTGTCACTTAATTTTAACATAAGCCTAAACAAATTGAAGAAATCGAACGAATAAATTAATAAATGTTGCATATTTATTTAAATTACGATTTTATAATGATATATTCCTACTCTATTCCTATATTTTCTTTAAATATTTCTATATTTTTGCATCCTTTGCAGTAAAATTAATGACTATAATTTAATGCAATAATTTCAATTAGTCAAAAATTAAATTAAAATCATTCATTTTATATAATATCTGTCGCGGTGTTACATGAACTGAACTAATCTCTTGCAATTAAAATTTTTTCGATAACTGAAAAACATTCCCGAACAATTCTGGAATGAAATTTCTTCTATCATTTACATACACATCCTCTCGAAACCTTCTTAAAATATCCCACGTGCTATCCCCTCCAAGCACCCTCTGGAATGCTTCATCTTCTTTTTTCCCATCAAAAAAAAGAATTGAATTTTATTACAGCTTGATAATTAATTCATTATGAGCTTCATCAACAAAAACAAAAACAAAACGAAATATGGAAAAGGTCAAACAATTAACCAATTAACAAAATCGATAAAACAAATTACCGTACATGTGATAATTAAAAATTGACAATTATGTGAAGTCAGTGAAAACAACTATAAAATAAAATCAGAAAAGTTTTTAAATGAAAAATTGTTTGGAAAAAAAGATCCGATTTTGAATTTTGAAAGTAATTATTAATCTTCATTAATAACCTTTTTAAATTAAGAAAATAATTATTTTTCAATTATTCTGAAAACCTTTCCTAATTCTATGAAAAATCCCTTTTTTATTTTCCTCGTCATTATCTCATCTATCTTCCACATACAATTTTTCTCATTAAAAGTAGAAAAAATTTGACATTGATCTGTCAGCAGTATCAAAATATTGCTACAAATACTGCATATTTTCATGATTGCTTGAAATTTTCAACTTCAATCATTTTATTGGTTCAAATAAAATATTTCTAAAATTGCCAATTTACTGGTTAAATTGATAATCGTTCAAAGAAGAGAAGAAAAAAAGGAAAGAATGTTGAACTTTGTATTTTTCAGGTGCAATATTATCGAATTCTTAGATACTTCTAATTTATTAATTAATTCTACCGTCTTTTTCTTTTTAATTTCCATCCGAACATTTCAAACACTCAAATAAAAGAAGAAAAAATTTTGAAAGAAAAGTTGTGAATGTAAAAAAGCATAATTATTTGTTTCATCAAATTAATTAACAAGTTAAAATAATAAATTCATAGCTTGAAATTGAATGAATTCAAAATAAAAAAAAAAATAATGAAAGTTGTACAGTGAATTAATGCATACATTGAAATTACATTTTTGAAGAAATGGAAGAAAAAAAAGACGAATTTGTTTGAATGGTGTAATTTAACTAATTTCTCGTAAAATTGCGACACAATCATATTTAAAAATTAAATATGCTTTAAATTCAAATTCCTAAATTCAGTTTATTTTGAAAGTCTTTTTGAATGACTAGCAGTGCAAAAAATCTTGTAATTTAATAAATAAGTAATTGATGTAGAAGAAATTCTGCTGTTATAATTATTCTCGAATAAGGCAATCGATAATTCCAAAGCAGTAAAATGAATGAGAAAAAAATTTCAAAAATTTGCGAAAGTTCAAAAAATCCATGTTGAAACATTTTGCCTTCAAAATAGCCCACTTAAAGAACTGACAAATTATTAAAATGCTTTACACATTTATATCATTCATTTTGACATTAATACAAATGAGCCAAAGAACAAAATCGCCTAGTAAAGTTATTCTTACACAAAGTTCCAATTGAAAGAATCATTGAAAATATTGAAAGTATTTTTTGCCATGAAAAAAAAAATTTCTAGAATAATATTTTAGTGGGGAGAAAAAAAAGATTAGAAAATTTGACAAATAAGTATGAGTTAGTAAGTCATTGCAAAATTTATGAACAAATTTTCCAATTAAATATTTATTACTACTGATAGTGTGGAAATAGAACAAGAACATTTCAAATCAATTTTAAAAAATGCATGAATAAAATTCTATTTAGTTGTAAATAAATTGTTATTAATTAACGATTAATAATTAACGACATCGGCTTAACTGCAAACATACTTTTCTTCTGAATGCTAAATATTTCATACAAATATTATTTTTTCAGCAAATTTTCATTTTTTTTTGAAAAATTTTTTGATTCATTCAGATTCTAGTTTAATCCATTTTTCATCATTGTAATTACATCTTTGTTAAGGTATTTTTTTTAATTAGAAAATTTATTAAAAAATAATTAATGAAATGCAAATGAATCATGGATTGTTATGGCAATTAGAATTCCGGTGCTCGAACCATAAGTTATCCTGTGTCATCGATTGTGAGGATGTCTTGATTACTGCCGCTATTATTGTTGTTGTTGTAATTATTATTATTATTATTATTATTATTGTTATTATCAATTGCTATTTTTATCAATTGTTGTTATTATCAGTTGTTATCAATATCAATTATTATTATTATTAATTATTATCAATTGTTATTACTATCAATTGTTTATTATTATTATTATTACTATTATTATTATCACCATTGTTATTTTGCTGGCTTTATGAATCATATACTAAAAAAGGCTTACACGAAGATGCTGAACGACAGTTAAGTTATTGTCTCCAATAGTTTAATTTCCGTAAAAAACATTTACGCAAAATCATCTTGCTAACTAGTTCTCCATAACTGTAGCTGTACATGCCCAATGTCACCAAGTGTCACTAGTCCCCTTTACAAGCAATGAAAAAATTATGATAACACAATTTTTTAAATTACCACTTTTTTTCTTTGTAAATTTATTATTGAAAATGACAAAAAAAAGAGTGAGAAAAATTGAATTCTTATAATCAAAGAAATTGAAGGAAAAAAAATGTTTAACCGATCAAGCATCTATTAAAACAACAGTGAAAAAGACACAAATTAGAATTTAAATCATTAATGAATGAAATAATAATCACAACTCAATTTAATTAAATTCTTTTAAAAAACATAAAATGAAAAAAAAATTTCCCTTTTTGTTAAAATGACTTATTTACTTGTTATTTTTGAAAAAAGAAAAATTTACGATTATTTTACGGTCGAGTGATTTTTTTATTTTAACAAACTTTCGTCGTTTCACTTAAAACACATACAATTTGATAAGAAAATTTTGCGCAAAAGTTTTTAAATCATTCAAATGGAAATTTGTGAAAGCAATTTGTATAAAATACAAATATTTTTTGTACATAAAAATGAAACAATAATAGTGCGACAAGATGATAAAATTGATCCAATTATTGTTTGTAACATGAGAATTACAAAAAAAATAAAATAAAACAAAATAAAAAAAAATTAAATTAAAAATAATATAAGTCAGATTACAAATCAATAAAGCATTGAATAAATAAAGCTTGCAGAAAAAATGAGATATTTGCACAGATAATTAATTAATAAAAAATTTTAATTTCTTAATTTAACAAAATTAATTACGATATAGTTCAGGCGGCAGGATTTTAAGCTTTCAATTAATGCAGTCAACAATGAAATTAATATTCTAATTTCTATGAATTTTAGAAGCCTAAAATCATAATATCAGGATTAATTTTTCCACTGAAAAATATATCATTATTACTATTCGCTTCATTTCTAAATTTGCTAATAATTTATCATTAATTTACCTTAACTTTTCCTATTAAGCAACGAACAGAACTGGATGAAAATTAATTGCATAATAAATATAGTGTAATAAATTTGCAAGCTTAATAAGAATATATTTTGAATTTTAACCATTTTATTCCATGAAATAAATCCTATGAAATATTAATCCCTTCTTAAAATACTTTTGCTAATAATACATATTAGCGAATGGTCTATAATATTTACTTAAATACTTGTTTACTAATCTGTGCTTCCTGGTTATATTCCTGGAACTTTTTATTAAGTTATAGGTCGTATTTGTTGATGATAGTAAATGTTCAAGTTATAAATCTGGTTAAATCATCTAAAAAAGACAACGCAAGCCAATGCTTATCCTTAGATCATTTTATGTTTTCCGGAGCAATCTTCATTTCAAAAAGTTCACACCTATTGTGTGAACTTTTTGTTGGAATTCCACTTTTTGTTGGAATTTTTTTCTTGGAATTTTTTGTTGGAATTAATTTTCTTGGAATTCTGTTATCATTAAACGGTTTGCATTGCTATGTGTTTTTTAGGTAAGCATAAAAAATGAAATTTTCATACTGCATTAAGTCCATATCTCCCGCTGCAATAAATAAAATCTTTGGCATGCAACATGAGCGAGCGTTACGTCAAATTTCGATGCAAATTATATTAGCATACATTTGGACAAATCAAGCCGTGTAAAATTCACGTGTTACGACTAGTATGAAGTTTACAACACATTATTGGAAATTGAAGCAACATGTACAAATTTCAAATGCAATCCATACAGTATTCAAGTTTTGTTCATGCGTTAAAATACGTACCACAATGGCTTCATGACATTGTTCGTGTTTTTCGTTATCGATGAATCCGGAATATACAACATGACGAAACAAAATTTATCGAAATTTTATGCTAAAACACAACTGGATACTAATTGATGCTGACAGTACAGTTGATGACATAAAAAAATTCAATGTATCTAACATGCATGCAACAAATTATCTCACATGCATTCAACAATTCAATGTTATCAAATATGCAGTAATTAAATTTATAAAGATTCACTGAATAAGTTTCAAAAAAAGGGAACGGAAATGTATTAATACCACGATAACATTTAAATGTGAAAATCTTTATCAACTGTAAAATTTTTGAGAAATTATTTCGGAAAAAAAAAAAAAACTCAAGGAATAGAGGAATTGAGATAAACTGATTTGTGCGCCAGATTATATTGCTTAAGATATTGAAGATGTTAAAAAATGGCAGTGTTTAATATTGTTTGAGATCATTAATTTCTAATCAGTAATGTAAGAGAACGAAAATATGCATGATGTGATCTTTATAACTCTTAATATGTTAGAAGAATTTTGAATAAAATTCCTTTTTAAAAATCAGCAAAATTTACTACTTCTGAATTAATCTTTTTTTTCCATGCTACAAAATAAAAAAGTCAAAGTTATTGTTGCTAAAGAAAAAATTCAAAAACCATACTGCGGAAGGATTGAACAACCTGGAGCATCATATTGAGGTACGATACTGAAGAGAGAGTGATTGAGGACTTGTGAAGAGAAATATTAATCCTTCCGATGCTTTATGATGGAATGATATTTTTGCTCTAAATATGGATAGAGTTTTCATCTTGCTCATTATGATCACTATTCAAGTTAAAAGTATTGCTTCTCGGTTTCTTAATTGGTGGTGGATGCATGACACGCTTCATTGGATGAAATTTTTTTCCACCCTTCTCTTTTTTCCATATTTTTTACTCTTTTTAATACGTGCTGCTCTCGATGAAATCAGGAAAACATTCTGAAAATTTGGAAAATCTGGAAAAACATTGAAATTCATAACTTTTTTTGTGCATTATCAACTACTTCTACACTTCTTTCATTTTCATGTCAACAAGGAGAAAAATTTTTCAAATAAGAAAACTTCGCGTGCTGCAGTAATTGCTTTTTAAAAATTAACAATTGCAATTTATTGAGAAATAAATTATTGAGAATATTAAAATAAAGTATTATCCAAAAAAATAAATTAATCAATGAAATGAATTAATTAATTACACTTCCAAATTTACATTTTGGTTTACGTTCGCGAAGCCAATAGCGATCCCTTGATACAGATGGTGCATCTAATTCGATTGTTGAATCCTTGCTGTTTTCTTGGTCAGTTTCCATATTTCGACTCATTCCTAGTTCAGAAGGGAAAAAACGATTAGGCAGTACCGGAACTGTGCCAAATTGAACAAGTTCATGTAGCTCTTCCTCTAAGCTCCTTTCGCTTTTTTCGACTTGTTTGAAAAAATTATTTCCACAGATCGATGATGAAGAAGAACCAATAATTGACTGAGGAAAGCTTTGAGTGATGTTCAGGAATTTATTGGGAAATCTAATAAATTCCAATAACAAAAAATGTTTAAACAATCAATAAGAATACTTACCGACTATTTTGTAAAAAATTTCACCGTATGAACGGGAGTGCTTTCACATAGTGGAATTGGTAATTGCGTGATAGAATTTTCAGCAAAAAGTGAAACATCACCACAAGCACCAATAATTGTAGATGACAGTTCTTTTGCAAGAGTTTCATCACCAAGATCCATACCGCTAAGATAGCTCGATGATGGTAGACCGCGCAACGTGTTGATAATTGAAATAAATAGCTTCAGATTCACTTATTTCAGTTAAATGAAAAAAGAATTTTCATATTAAGTTGTTACGCAAATTAAATAGATGTGCAAATTAAATTGATATGCAAATTTTACTCATACCATTTACCAACAGATTTCATGGATATATTTTCAAATGAAAAGAAGCCACTTCAATCAATTAAAATTTTACTCATTTATTAGTAGATTTCATTGATAAATTTTCACACAGCAACGTTATTGTTTTCAGTATGCCAAATTTTTGTTGCTTCAAGATATTTATAGGGTTAATTTCATTTTTTTTTTTTTTTAAATTTTTTCCTTTTATATCAATTATTTGTCATTCTTCATCATTTCTTAATTGTACTCTATGTTTTTTATTGATGATGAAAATATTCCATTATGAATTTCAGAAAAATTTTACAAATTTACAAAATAGCATTTTTTTTTCCATATCTAGGAAATAAAACTTGTACAAAATAATTTTTGCAAAGTAATATGAAAAGATTAATCATTTTTGCTATTTTAAGTTCATTTATCATTCATATATTTAATTATACAGGATTCAAAAGTTTAATTTCATTTTTTCATATCAAAACTTAAATGAAATATAAGTTGATTTAATTCATGTAAAAGTTTAATGTATATTTTAATCAACTTTTTTTTTTTAATAAATATATGCCATATTGCAAAAGTCATTTTTTTTTTTTTTCATTAAAATTCCAGTGTTGAAAGATTGAAAAAAAAAGAGTGGAGAATAGAGAATGAGAAAAAACAACAACATCAACTTCTGATAAGAGTTCTAAAATAAGTGACAATACTAAAGATGTTTTAAAATTTAATTGTTGCAAATGACACTAGTTAATTATTTATAGTGTCCTTGTATGAAGATATAATTACTGATTTGCATAATTTGCTCTTACTTAACAATTACACTCAAACAAAATTTTTGAAAATAAAAAACTATTCATTCGTGTGGTTGTCTGTACTGATCAAACAGAATGATATATAAAGTTGACACGAAAAAAAAGGCGCAACATTTCTTAACAAAAGCAAAATGTTTCAAATATTTTCTTCTATTTTTTTTTTTTTTTTTGAGCAGAAGAATACAAAAGAATTATTGTAACGAATAACCTGAAATATTTCATTTTTTTTCCAATTTATTAAATTAAAGTTTTAAAACAAAATTAAGTTTATAAATAATAATAAATTTATTGGCGAATGAAAAATATTTGCAAAAACAAAAAAAAATGCGCAGAATGTCAAATGTCAAACATTATGGTGGTAAAAAAGATTAGACACGTACGCTAACTGTTTCAGATAAAATAAATGGTTGTATTAACTAGTTTGATGAAAAAACTCACAATGAAAGTGCAAGCAAGGTGACATTTCAAATTATTATTAATTTTTTTTTAATTACAATAATAAGCAGAACTGTAAATTTCAAATTATTTTAGTGATTTTTTTCTTTTTTTAAAAAAAAACTTTTTATTTTATTTTTGTAATGAAATTTTAATACTAATAATTTTCACATTGATTTTTATACAACAACAATAAATTAACAAGAATGCAAAATGTTAAGATGATGATAATTTCATCAGAGATGATCTGATGATCTGATGAAAATGCTTTGATTAGAAATTGAACAGTTTACAGTTGCTGAATTTTTGCTTCTTCTATTTTATTAGTAAATGTCATTAAGAGGAAGAAGAAAAGAGCACTCGATAACTACAGGATTAGTGCAATACAGGTCAACAGATTCAAGTCAAAATAGATCTAATTCATATATTGATAAGAAGAAAAGAGAAATTTTGGCGTAAAAATTTCATCCTTTTCTGTGAGAATATGGCGAATAAACATTTTGATATATTTATCAACCAGGTACGCAATCATTTTAAGACAAAAGTCAATTTAATTAGCTTCCGACCATGCTTTTGCTTCATGTGCTTCTTGTTCCGAGGTATCTGATTCATCAGTGTGGTACGGTGATACAGATCGACTTGTAGCCGGTGTTGATGGTGCTGAAGTTGGACGAAACATTTTTTTCACAGTTTGTTCAATTACTTGCTTAAAATTTGGATGTGTAACTTCCAGTGCTTTGCGTCGTGCCTCGCGATAAAACTGCAATTTTCCGAAATAAAGTCAATTCATTCATATCTGTAAGATAATACTCTGGCAGTGCATAAAAAGCTCTGCACCATTCATTTAAATGGTATTTAATAAGTATTAGGTATTGTGAATGAAACAAAACAGAAAATAAATCGCTTTTTTCTACTCTGTTAAGCGCAGATTCATTGAAATCTACTATTGTTGAAATTTATATCGTAAATGACATTAAATAAGAATGAATAAACGAACTTACTGTTCCGAGAGTTTTCCAATCTATCAGTTCGCTGAGCCGTTCCGTTCGGTTTCGCATAATAATACGTTGACGGCGTGAAAGTAATCTACAAAAAACGTGTATTTGGGATTGATTCTGTAATCACTTGGTACATAAAACGTTACAAGGCAAATGAAAATCATGTAACATGGCAACTAACGTGAAATCATAAAGAGTTTTTGTAAGTTCATCGATAGACGCGTCAAGTTCTTTGAATCGACGATCAATAACAAAAATTCCAAATGAATGAGGATCCTGTACTTGCTCTTGAATGAAGCAACCAAATCCTGAGAGATTGGTTGTAACTGATGGAACACCCAGTACTGTACATTCGGCTGTAAAAAATTCCTCCAAGAATAATTTGTTTTTCAGACAGTAGAAAAAAAAGAAAGTATCAGTGTAGGAAGTTTTAATTGGAAATAAAAAAACAATAAATATCAAACCTGGTGTATATCCCCACGGTTCATAGTAACTCGGAAAAACTCCCAAATGACAACCACGAACAAAATCTTCGTAATCCAAATTTATTAAGGGTGAAACGGATGATAAAAATTCCGGATGGAATATTACCTTCAATGTATTACTGACAATTAACATCAAAAACCAAATTATTTGCAGTTATCGTATAAAAACGGAAAACCAATCAAGATATAACATACTTTAACGCGATCAAACGGTTGATTGAAAAGTTGTGTACGGCGGAAAGCATTTAACACGGGATCACCGGCATCATTAAGCATATTATGCGTACATATTGGAGGTAAATTATCACGCTTAAATAAATGAATAAATAAAATTAATAAATTAATCGGGATTTAATGTTAAAATTTGAAAGAAATTTCGCAATAATTTTGCGAAATTTTTTTTAACTAAAAGTTTCTTTAAAAAATATTTTATAACATCATTTACTGTCAGTAAAATTTATATCTTGCAAGTAATCAGGTGAGATTTACCTTTGCACTCAATATGCAACGTTTTAATTGGATACGTTCATCCGGAAGTAATAAATCCTCCATCTCTGGTATACGACCTCTAAATTCTTCCATTTTTTTTTAATTTATAAATGTTTTCAAAATAAGAATGAATTCAGAGACATTTTCAATTTTTTTATTTAGTCTTGAGGAGTGAAAAATAATTTAGTTAATAAAATAATAGTTGAAATGACTGATATTGCAGTTTCCTTTCAGGAAATGAATGAGAATTGATAATGAAACAATATAATGAGAAAGACAAAATTATGTGATGACGAAAAAAAAAATCTTGTTGTGCGCCTTTAGTCATTTTAGGTTGAATAAGTTGCCGTGATAAAGATACTGTTTTCTTTGTCAACGTCTGCCATGACTTTCAATCAGTGATCTACAAAAGATGCTCGCAATCGTTGCATAAAACGAGATTTCACTTCCTATGATAAAAGTATGATCAATTATCATTGCTCGATAATCGGCTAAAATATCATCTAGCGAATAAATGCTCCAACAAATCACAAAGTCTTGTCAGTAATGTGTTAAAAATTTCAAAAATGATTAAACAAACTTCAAGCATGATTCGAACATTCTGGATGCCAAGTTTTCCTTTATCCTTGATATCGTTTCTTGTAATTGTTTACAAACAGCCTGTCCTTTCAATGATTCCACATTGAATGAATTTGCTGCGGCAGGATAGATAAAAAATGCAACCACAGTGACATCTTTGCAATTGGAATCAGTTGACGTCTAAATTAATATATTATTAAAATTTATGTTATTAATTGATTAATTCAATTTGGAAAAAAGTTAGGCGGAAAAGTAATTGTTGACAAGCAAAAATAAACAATCAGGAAAAAAAATTAAATTAAAAAATAATAGAAAGACAAACATGCATGGAAATAACAAACTTCAAGTTTAACAAATTTCAAACCAGGCATAATTTCTACTGCTTAATATAATTTTATTCAGCCGTTCATTAATGTATTAGTTAATTAATTAGTTGAATTTTAAAAAACATTAAAAAATGAAAACTGCATGAATGTAAATTTGCAGTGTATTTCTTGAACAATACATAGAGCAAAAAGAAGAAGAGAAAATGTGACAAATTTTGTTCAATATAATTAAGAAGCAAAAATATTTCTGGGTAAAAATGAATTAATCATTTTAAAATGAAAACTAAACAAAATTAAAGTTCCTGAAAAGAAAGAAAAAAGAATGCGATATATTATGTCAGCTTTGACTGACAGAAATTTTATTTGTCGAAAAAAGAAAACAAACAGTAATTACATTTAAAGCATTTAAAAAAGTTATTACATGAATTTTATTAAAATACTTTATCAATGAAATTAAATCAAATATTAGAATTAGATAAGGATTGAATATCCTCGCGGGAAATGTTCTGCAAATTTTTTTTTAATAATTCCACTTTCACCGCGTTTTTTTTATGACTTTAAGTTATAAAATTTGATCCGAAAATTTCGGAAAAAAAAACACTCCGACGTGACAATATTTTATTAACCGGATAAAAATTTTTTGTCATCGTATATATTTTCAAATTTTTCATAAAATTAAGCGCGGTGAAGTGAACGAAACGTTATAATCAACATCTTGGTTTTATATAATTTCAAATATAAACATCTTTTAATAGTTTTGTTCCGAGAGACTCATTTAAAATGACAGCTTATATTTTTAAATGAATTTTATTTCTTTGCATCGATGTCGTCATTTGATCTTTATTTATTCTCTATTCATTTTGAATTAGTAAGTAATAAATTATGGAAATGAATTCTTTGTTGTTTAGCTTTTTCTTTTTGAGTAATTTCATACATTTATATTTCCGAGAAATTTCCACACTGTAATTTCTATAGAATTCTTCGAAATTTTTAATTTAAGAGGAGGAAGAATTTCAAAATAGACTACATGAAATTTGAAGAAAAGAGGCAAAGAACGAAGGAAAAGAATAGAAAAAAAAACCGCAAATGCAATATTATTAATTAATTAATTTTTTATTAAAAATGTTATTAGTAAGAAGAAAAAGAATAAAGGAAAAAACTGAAATATTATTAATTAATCAATTTTTTATTATTGGTTTAGCACTTTTAATCATAGAATGTTAAAATAGAAAAGACTTAATATTAAAATAAATCTTTAAATATTTCTCTTTAATTACTAGAAATATATTAATAGCGTTTAATTACTAGAAATATATTAATTTATTTTTTTTACAGAAATATTTCCCTTTAAATTAATAATAATATATTAAATTAAAATTGCACTACCATGCATTAATTAAATTCATTAAACATTAGAGACATACTTTTAGAAGATAATTCAACCGTGCCAATGCTTCGATGAAAAAGTCACCACCTTTATTTGTAAATTCATAACGTCCAGCGGTAAATAGATAAATTGTCTTATCCAAATTGAAATTATAATGTCTAAAATTATTGATCATCACTATTCATGCTTTTCAAGTTGATAGAGCAATTTGTTATGTAGACACGGAATATGCAATAGGATTGGATGAGTTCACCAAAATTTGCGTAAATTTTTGGAACATTTTCCTCCTTCGTACTTCGATACTTCTGAATGTTTCAAACATTCATTTAGTGATGAGAAAATTTCTGTCGATTTAAATCATATAGCATTAAAGGTATGG
This sequence comes from Mansonella perstans, assembly GCA_037074765.1. NCBI lineage: Eukaryota > Metazoa > Nematoda > Chromadorea > Rhabditida > Onchocercidae > Mansonella > Mansonella perstans. The sequence continues at coordinate 48,736 of JBAMDO010000153.1, forward strand.
AAAAATTTTTAAACGTTAATTAAAAATTTTCCTAATTATCTCACAATTTATTATTTGAAAGAATGAAATTTTGAATAATTAACAATCAAACCCATAAAAATGTCCACGAATAAAATCGTGAATTTTCTCTTTTGCAATTGAATGCAAATTTTGAAATTCGTGTAATGCAGCAAATTTGACCACATTCAGACCGTTTGGCGTTAAAATATCCGGCTTTCTTTTAATCAGATGTATTGCTTCAAGACCTGTTATTTCACTGTAATCAAAAAAGAGAAAAAGAAAATTAAATTCAATATTTTGAAAAATCAATTTAACCTTCATTGTTATGCTTCTTGATAATTGTTTAAAAATGGAAAAAGAAATTTGAAAAATATCAGCTGGAAAGAAAATACAATGACAAAGGTGTGAAATGAAAAAAAAAAACTTTATTTGATACATTAATATTTGATTTCTGTCTGCTATATATGTTTTTATCTGTTCGTTACGAATATGAAATATAAACAAACAATTAAATTTCTTGAATTTAAAAGTAGCCGAAAACTCTACTGAAATTCATTAAAATGTAAAATTAACTTTTTTAAATAAAAATGACAAATAGATTTTAAAATAGGAAAACACTGAAAGTATGAAAAAGAAAATAAATTTTAATGATTTTGAGATGTCAACAATTTTTTTTTCTGAATAAAATTATATTTGGAGAATTGAAGCAAAAATAAAATGTTTGAGAAAGGATAAATAAACTAATTATCTAACCTTACAGTTGTAAAAATATGCGCTAAATTAGCTGCTGCTCTTTCAATACAATATCTGTGATAAATTTGACGTATTCCTGCTTCACGATCAACATCAAACTAAGAAATTTTTATTTTATTTAAGCATTTAATCATTTTTCATTATCACTTTTTTATTCTAACTGAATAAGCTAAAATATTAATTATTTTGTTCTTTCGTTTTTTTTTTTTTTTTTTTTATAGTTTTATTAAATTTACTCAGTAGTTTCTAATACTGATAAATGTACACGCTGAAAGTAACAAAGTAAAATTATTAAACTGTGAAATAACTTTAGGACAACTTAATCAAATTACAATAATACTTTGATCGATTATTGTTCAATTATTGATTATATTATAGAATGATCGTATTTTTATGGAAGAAATTAAAATAATTTCTGTGCTGTAAAATTATTTCGCTGTATGCTAAGAGGATTTTGCATTTATAATGTTATTTTAAAACAATCATGAAATACTTAATGGTTTTGTAATTTGAAGATTTTGATGTCAACAAATGGAATGTTTACTACATGTTTACCATATTTTTATTGTCTTTGCTTCACTGTATGTTTCCACTTCCCTTTACTTACTATGTCTTTATCATATTTAATGATCATTGATACATTCTTTGATATTTAATGATCATTAATGTATTTCTTTGCTTATGACTTCCTTTAATTTAATTGAATGATCCATTATCAGAAGAAGATTTCCTCAATGGAACGCTAGCTACGACCTCTTACTCATTTAATCTGACTTATTCCCGCATCGCTAATCTTTTTTGAATACTGTATTCTTATTTTCATTTTACATTCAAACTTCCGTGCTTTGTCATTTAACTGGAACAACAATAAACTTTGCTGTAAATTTCACGACACTGGATTATTGTTGTTATTATAATGAACAAGTAAGTTTCTATATTAAAGACTTTTCGCAGCAACTACTTCGAATTTGAAATAAAACACCCTCAATGAATATTTTTGCAATAAAAAAAAAAAAAAAAAAGAAAAAATGGAAATGAAAAGAACTTCAAACTTTATCAATATTATTGTAGAGATCTGCGCCGGAAGCACAAAGATATCGACCAAGTAAGGTGGCATGTGTTGTAAAAATTGTTGAAACATTCGTCTTCCATATCCTGAAATATTTAACTGCTAATTTTAATATAATATTTTTCAAAGTGTTACCTTCAAATAATCTGTTCAAATCATTGATTATTATGAAATTTTATAATATGACACTCTTAACTGCAGAAAATTTCTTCTTAATAGTGTATATATATATTTGTTGCAAATTACTTTAAAATAAATGAACTGAATCAATTTCTTAATTAATTGGAAATGACTAAATGGAAATATCTTAAAATGAAATGAGAATTACTGAGTAAGCAATGAGAAATTTACGTTTTTATAAAATAATGGCAATTATTACTTGGACAAAATAAGACCAATACCAGCTTGCCATTCATGAAAATGAGCTACGCAAAGTGGTTGATAGTCTTCAATTGCATATAAATACTATAATAAAATTTCGTAGAAATTTTGTAAAATCTTTCTTATTAAATTTCAAAATTTCCTTTGTGATTTAATTAAAGTTAAAATGATAATTATCTAACTTATTTTTGCATAAATTTTTTGATCATTCAAAAAAGGATGAAAAATTTAACCTTTTGAATGAATATTGCAACCATAAAACCCAATATGACAGCATCATTCGATTCAGTATCATGATATGGTATGCCAATTTTACACGAATCCCATAGCTGAAAATTTTATGATAATTAGCTGATAAGAGACAAATTTGATTTATACGTAATCAAGCAAAAAAGAAAAGGATAATGAAAAATATTTTGATAATTAAAAATTTTTTCCTTACATTAACAATTTCCTTATCAGTTGATTGATTAAAAATGTTTGTCAAATGAACGATAATTGATAATGGAAATGTAAACAAATTAGTTGCTCTGACAAAGTATTGTATGAGACATACAAGCAGAAAAAATTTTTGTAATAAATTCTATTAATTATTTTTAAATTATTGTTAATTAAAACCTCTTGTTTCCATTGATCAAGTTTCCAAGCAGCCGAAATTATGTCAAACAATACCACTTTGGGATAGCCATCAATTAGCCATCTGCCATATGTAGCCTTAAAGGAAATCATTTTGCAAAATTTATTGATATAATTAATTATGCAAACTGAAAAGATATAATTAATTATGCAAACTGAAAAACTGAAAAGAAGATCAGTATGAATACGCTAACAAAATAAAAATGATACCTTAAAGCCGAGTTCTTTTAATTGATCCAAGGCATATTTTAGGGGTGATGTATCAGGCTGTAAAATTTCAACCTGAAATTTCATAGTTTTTTCATAAATTTTTTTAAGGCATAAATTCATAAATAAATTAGTTATACAGTTGCAGTGTAAAATTAGCTAATGTTGATAGACGTACTTCTAATTTCACTCGTTCTTCCTTGTATGGACCCAGCATGCAGTATTGATCACCTAATTCTTCAGTTGTCACCGGTGCTTTTGTTCGCAATACCGTATATATTCCACCAACTGTAAAATTAACTATTACAAAATAGTTCCAATTTAATTAAACAAAATACATTTTTCGTGTGAATTATTCATTTCCAGATAAAAGATGTGGAACAGATGAAAGATTTGGAAATCTGAATTAATTAGTGATTAACCTTTATTAGTTACTTCCCAAGAACATTCAAAAACGAAGCGACCTTCTCGACGTGCTTGTTCACCATGATCCATTGCAACAGCTGTAGCATTTTCTAAGGTCTTAAAAATAGAAAAAGGAAAAATTATAAAGAGAAAATATAAAAAGGGAAAATTATAAAGGGAAAACAGAAAAAGGGAAAATTTACTTCTATTTTTACCGTTTATGAATTAGAAAAAAACTTTACTGACTAAACATCTCATAGTGTGTCATTTGATTACTCTAATTATGAAATGAAAATTCGAATGTTAGCTTGAAACAAAATTCCAAAAAATTATCTTTATTACTTTTTCACTTATCTATCATCCTCTGTTACTAATTTATTTTAAAAGAAAACAAATTTTTTGAACTCATCAAATTTATCTCACCGTAAGTTCCCTGACAATTTTGGCATGCGTAAGTCTACGTGATATGCGTCTCTGTAGCATTGTTGATTCCGACATCCTGAGAGAAAAAACAAATTTAAGAAAAAAAAATGTAACCGCTATTTCGGTACAATACGTAGCATTTGACTTATTTCTGATCTTTTTCTACTTGTCAGTGTGTTCCATCCTTACGTATTGTAAAAAATTCTTCCACGATATTTCACTTCCATCACCACTCATTCTTTTGTCTTTAATTAATTAATCAATGATATCATTAAAAGCAATGATTTCATTCAACTTTCACTGCAGATTTCAGCAAATAACACCATCAACTTATAAAAGTATTGAATTAATTTCTTTAACAACTATTGTTATTCATCTTTTTGCTCATTTATCAATTTATTCTATTTGCTAAAATATTTTAGGTAAATATTAATGAAAAGAAAAAAAGTTAAGCAGAATGATTTTCTCGCCACTTTTTTTTTAACTTTTCGTTAATAAGCAAATTTTTTTTTTTAACATTTCTTTTTTCTTTCTATTAATCAATCACATTTCTTCTTGCAATCACTAATTTATTCCTATCATTTCGCTCTTTCTCCTCGAACTCTTGAAACAGTTTGAAATTTGTAAAATAAAATAAAATTAGAACAATTAAAAGCAATGATGACAATTGAGTAAATATATTAGGCAAACAAAACAGTTCACTAGGCAAAGAGAGGGAATGTGGCAATTTTAAGGCTAAAATTTGATTCATTTCATTTATTAAAATATGGTCTATTTCGTCGAGTGAAATTGTATAAATATATGAGCCTAATTAAATTTAATAACTAATAATTAGAATGGTAAAACTGAACAATAATAAACTCATTTAATTAAGTTAAAAGGTACAACATACGTTGCAAAAAAAGTGTGGAAATTATTGATTTCGTATAAATACAACGATTTTTGCTTTTCCCAACGTGTAATAATAGCTCTCTTCTTCTTTCCTTTTTTTTTCTAGTAAGTAATTAGTGCTTAATTTAAAAAAATAAAGTAACAAATTTAAAAGATAATATTTTTATGAGCCAGATATTGTAAAGAACTTCTGGAGTTAATAGAAGAGTGTAATTAGTATGAATTGGCAATATTCATTAATCATGTTGATCTGTGTAATTATCACATGTACTACTTACAACACCTGTTCCAGTAAACATCATTCCGAAAGCTGTAGTAAAAACAAATACTGTCTGCCATAAAGTTTATAAGGCTTTTTTTTTAAACTAACCACAAATTTTCTTTTATTAAAAATACCTGAAATGCTATAAGAAATAGTACCAAAAAAGTTACCCTAAAAAGAATGGAAATTCATTGAGCGGTAAATTTGATTTTCCGAAGAATTTCCAAGTTATTATGAAGTTGTTTGTTGAATCGTAATTATTTTTTGCGCAAGGATTATCTTACAAAAAAGGAATACCTTACAAAAATGTTTATGTTAGAGAATGGAAGTGAAAATGACTACCTTTATCTATTCTAATTAGAGTAAACTAATTTGATTATTATCAGTTGGTGAATTTCAATTTTAGCACAAATAATGATGAACAATATTACGAAAAGATGTCGCTAAAAGTGAAATTTTCAAATTTGAAAATGAAACTGTCATATGAAAAGAGCGAAAAAAAAAATGCCGAACCATATCGCTCCTCAATTTTATTAAGTAAATGAAAAGTGTTTTCCTTTACAAAATGTATTTAATTCTCAAAAAAAAATTCAATCAATCTTTTATAAGCTTTAAATACAATAAAATTGAAACTTTTTTCTGAGTGTTCTTTTTCGAGTTAACTGTTGCATATTTTCGGAATTCTAGTATCTTAAATGATAATATGTAAATTACTGGTTATGAGATATGCTAAGTTGCTGATTAAATTTTCGTTAAAATTTAAAATTTTATTAATATGAGCAAAGTAAAATAAACTAATACATCTATTTTTTTGGCAACATTTTGTTGAAAGAATGATGTAAGGCAGTGAATGATGAGCACTCAGTTGAAATTTTCAAATTTCATTGACATGATCAAAGTAAAATAAACTAGTACGCTTATTTTTGTCAGCATTTTGTTGAAAGAATGATGTAAAACAATAAATGATGAGTGCTCAGTTGGAAATTAAACTTTAAGGTGTGGAGAAGTTGATTTTCCTTCTGTTTTCACTTTTCAAACTTTTTTAAATTTACTCATTTCTGTACGTTACATATCTTGACTAAAAAAATCCTAAATGAAAATATAACTTACACCGATACTATCATTTCATTCGAGAAGAAAAAAATAAAATAATTACGATAAAAATATAACTTACACCGATACTATCATAAAATTAAAACTGATAAAAATTTGAAAATTTCGAAAGAAATTCTAATTTCATGGAACAATTTTTTGCCACAGATTGATTTATAAGAAAGCATCAGAATTCAGTGATGCAATTTAATTTCCTTAATATTGAAATTTCAGTTGCTATTAATTATACTCTCTAAAAGCAACAAATGAACAATTAAAATATATAGTAACATAGCAAATATAGTAACAAAAATATTTGGCTCAAATTATTTCAATGACACTATCTACCACTAATTAGTAATTCGGGTCAAATTTCAGTTATTTTAAATTAACAAAATCAAGAAAAAACTTGAATCAAACACAGTCTATATGATCGGCATGGCATCCTCATTGCATCTTATGAAATCAAACAGAAAATGATGAACTTATATTTATTCTTGTTTAGCGTACAGCTGTTATTTGTGATCAGCAAGTATGCCATTGCTAGGACGTGTTAAGCAAAGCCAGAAACACATTCTAACGATGATGATTTAACTTCAATTTAAACAGTGTTGTTTTAAATTTTAAAGTTTTTTTTTTTGAAAAACTTTTCCCTGAACCTTTTGTTCGTTTTGCTTTTTTCTTTTTCGTTTTTGTTCTTTTTACCATCTGTTTCACAAAAAAAAAAAAAAAAGTTTACTTCACTGTAAACATGAAATTAAATTAGCTTATTTCTCGTGAATGTATGTTTCATATATACGACTCAATTAATTGATTGATTGATTGATTGATTTTCTTATTAATAATCGCAACAAATAGATACTGCAGAATGTGTTGATACACCCATCGAAAGATGTTGAAAAGATAAGTAGACAGAGGAGATATGAAAGTGAACAAGTCAGGAAGAGATGGATTGCTTAAGTTTATCTATTGCTTTTGAAACGTGGATTGTTTTACGAAAGCATATATTTTTGATCCTAAAAGATTACGGAAGAATTTACGGTTAGAAAAAATTAATTTTAATTCTAATAAAAAAAAGTCCCACCAGCAGTTTGTGTAAAATATTTGTGAGGGTATGAACTGATAGCATTGATTGATAAATCCTTGACAAAGACAATTCAATTTACCCCACAGATATATCCAAAAAAAAAAAGTTGATATTTAATTGTCCGATAATAAAATTGAGACGTGAATTAAACTTCTATGCGGAAGGAAAAAAAACTGTAATAAATAACTTGAAATTATATTTGTGATATTATAATGTGTATTATTTTGCTGAGGATTGCAAGATAACGTTTTGTTTATTAGAAATTTCCAGTAACATTTCCGATATCATTTCCAATATCCTGCATGTTTTGTTATCATTCATTTCACTGCTTAATCAACAAGAAATATCACAACGCCTAATGCAATCATTTTTTTTCTTTTATTAGGAGGAATTTATCAAATTAATTGCGCTGAAACAATAATATAATGATAGGAAGGTGTAGTAATTTTTGATAATTTGAAGTAATATGTCAAATATATTCGACATACATTCACCAATTTACGAAATAATTTAAAATTTTAAATTCAAGTCCTGGCGCTATAATTGTTAAATGATTTCATGGTAAAATTGGCGAAGAAATTTATTAAAATAAAGTAAGATTGTTTTGTTATAGTGATAATAAATTCCAGTTTTCGTGGAACTATAATCAGTCTTGTCAGGTATAATGACAAGCAGTCATCATTGCTTAATTAACATTTTTTAGCAAATTAATGAATTCGAATTCAGATAATGATGAAAGGATAATTAATGTATTTGATTGCAAGTAATTGCACTGAAAGCGTGAACGTAAATTCTTCGTGACTATCAAGTAAAAGTTAGCACATTTACTTAATTAAAATTTAACAAACAGGATTTAAAATAAACTCGAAATATTTATTTTTCAATTAGTAATTCACTTTAATTATGAAGCTGTTTTCGATTGATCATTGATCACATGGAAATAAAATGAACCGGAAAGAGAAACGACATGGATTGATGGTGAAAATTATAAATTTTGTCAGTTAAAACTTCCAATCCTTTATCAGCTGGTAAATAATATTCTTATGCATGTAATTTCTGAACATTTTAGAAATGAAATTCTTAAAATTCATTCTAAAAATGATTTTAGTATAAAAATATGAGATGAATTTAAAAACAAAAAAAACAATAATCTTCTTAACCAATAAGTAGTAACCAAATTAAATTTATGAAAAGATAACATAATTCAAAGGAAATTTTTTTAAACCTAAATTTGAAGTATTTTTAATTGTATAAAAGAAGAAAAAAATTGGAAACTTTTAATTTGCATAAATGTGAAAAAATATGATAAAATAAATTCGTTCATATTTTACATTATTTTCATTGTATCACCGAAATGTTTAGAATTTCTTTTGTGATTATCATTAGAGTTTCAAAATTTTGAAATAAATTTGAAATAAAACGATGACTGCTTGAATGATATTGTATTATGGCAAAATGTTGTCATTTGAAATGTTTAAACAATGTTTCAAGTTGATCCTTTAATTCTTCCTGCTTTTTTTTTTCTTTTTTTTTTTCATTAACTTCCATATTTTGCCATTTTTATTGAAGCCATTAGTTGTGTGAAAAATAACAAAACGATATGATCATAAAAGATTCACGGGAAAAAAAAATGTGATGTTCAGAAATGATTTATGGACAAAAATGAAATGATTTATCCTAATATTGATTCTGATTTTGATTGTTTATTGTTCATCACTGTAGTATCATGACGTTAAGCCATTCCAAGAGATATAATATAACAAACGAAACTAAGAAATTTAACATAAATTAATTAGGATGGAACCCATTAATTAATTGCCTGAAAAAGACGGCATAAAACTTTACAGGCAATTTCATTTAAAATTGAAAACATTTTAAATGCAATATTGAATAATGTTGTAAAATTGGATATGCTATTGTTGGAAAAGAATTTTGCAATTAATAAAGAATGTTTGAAAGAAGATATTCGAAATTTAAATAATGAAGAATTCTGAAAACAGGAAATTGAAATTTCAAAGTTGGAATTGGAAAAGGCTTTTAAATAAATCGAATTCATCGCATTATTTTCGGCATTTACAAAAGTGTTTGGCATGTAGAAAATTGTGAAGCGGTCAGCTGTTTCATTCTCCAAATAAGTTTATTGAATAAATATTTTTTTAATGCGCGATTTTTATCGCATGCTACTCACAATATCATGTTACTGTAATATTTCACCTTTAAATGAAATTGCAATGGATGGCTTGAAACTTAATGTTAAAACTAAAATGGAAAATTATAAAATTTGAAAAAAAATCTCGTATGAAATTCCCAACAAAATTTTGCAAATTTGAATTTTTTCAAATTTAAAACTAAACTTGAATTTTTCTTCATCATCCATTCAATATAATATGATTGTTGCTTGAAGGTTTGGAAAATTTTTGAAATTTTTCCATTTATTCAAAATTCTTAATTAGTGTTTTTCATGTGTTTACATTTATGAAATTTGAAAAATTGAATTAGAAATTTTTTTTTGATATATTTAAAAATAATGCTATAAAAATTAATATAAATTGTAATTTGATTTTTTACTTCAAAAATTTTAAAACGTTAATTGCTGTTTTTTTTTTTTTTTTTTCTTTTTTTTCTTTTCGTTAATTGCTGTTTTTCTTTTCGAATCATTTGATTTTTCAATACAATTAATGATTCATATCAGGAGGAGATTCTAATGGATCATTTTGCTTTGTTATATTCATGAAAATCACATCACTTCATTTCCAAAAAAGCGTATTGTCCATTTTCGAAGCGTATCGTTCTTTTTTTCTTTTCCAGATTGATTGATTTTTGATCAGAACAAAAATTAAGAAAAATCTGCATGCTTCTCTGTTCAGGATAGAAATTGTATGAGTTATATACAAAGCCGTGGTAGTTTTTCTATCAATACGAAAATATACCCGTATCTGGTGTAGTCAGGCTAGTTATGGTAAATGGCACTGATAGTATACATTTGGAATCGAGAAAATTGCTATTGCGGGAATAATTTATTTCCCCCGATTAATAGAATTTCATTTCCGTTATAACTTTTTGCTTGTATGTCTATCAAAGTAGATTAATTTGAAAAATTTTGCAATGAAATTCAAGCAAGATTTATCAGATTATAGTCCTTGTTTTCCAAATAAGTTGAACATTGTATGGTGAAATATATAATGTATTCACTTCAATACTTTTATCATACATCCCAAATTGATTGATTGATTGGACCTTCGTTCAATTTAAATTGATTGATTAGATTTATGGATAAGAATAATATAAAAAATTTATGTCTTTCAGGTTTATTTTATTCAAACAGAATGATCGGTTACGTTTTATGGATGCGCTATAAGATAACGTAATGATAATACAACGTTGACAGAACAATGTGGACGGTAGCCATGAACAAACTGAAGAAAGAGAAAATTAACAATTTGGATGTTTAATTTCTTTTTTTTTTTTTTTATTTTCTTTTGTATAATCGACTATCATTTACACCCCCATATCATATCAATTTATGGAAAAATAAGAGCTTATCAGAAGTTTGAAGAAGGAAAATATTTAATGAAGGAATCGATTTTATTAAATCCGTTTTATTAGCACTCTTCAACACTGTAATGCTGTAAGCTAAGTTTAGTATAAAGAGAACCATGGCCAAGTATAACTTGATTGCATGGGCATGTCTATAAAAACCAACCAGGTTTAGGCCAATTTTCAATTTCTACTTTCATTTGTTCGTTTTTTTTTCCAAACATTCGAGTGAAAGTTCCAGAGAAAGGAGGAGGAGGAGGAGGTGGGGGAGGAACGGTAATATTTTTATTACAGTGAGAGTAAGTCAATAGTGATTGGAAATTGGGGTCAGAAGAGATTGGGTCAAAGAGGTGGACCCTATCGTCCTACTCGATCTCATCATACAAGTCCCACCCATTTTGTATTAAAAAAAAAGAAGAGTTTAGATCTTAGGTCATTTTTTTTTTTTTTAAATTTGGTACGTTGTGGTTATCAATACATCACCCTTGACCTCACTCTTCCATTGTTTCATACATGCCATTGGAAAAAAAAAATGTAACTAACTGCTTGTAACTCTCTGTAACTCTGTAACTCTCAAACAGAAAAATGTAACTTTGTAACTTTTTACAGAGTTACATTTTTAACTCTAAAATGTAACTCTCATCTTTTTTCATCGTTTCATACATGCCATTGGAAAAAAAAATGACCATCTAGTAACTAACTACTTTTCAAATATATTGTTGTCAATAACAATGGTATGTTTAAAAAAATGTTTCTGTGTAAATTACCTATGCCGCTTTCTAATTATATTTCTTAACTGACCATCAGTAATAGAGAGATGCCTTTGGTGGACAGATTGCCAGGTCATTTCAATTATCGATCAGACAAAAGTTCCTCATTAATATGATTGTTCAATATAGAATGATTTACACTAGTGTGCCATATAGGAATGAAGTAATCTAAGTTTTATCTCTGCTTATAGTTCAAATTGATCCATTATCGAGCTGTTTCATTGCTGTATCGACTTCTCTATAGTATTTATCTGAAATACTCTTTCTGAATTTAAGCAAAAATATTATAAGTAAGTGACCCGAGAGCTATCTGTCCAATTTATGGATGATAATTGTCAATCCAATTATCTCCAATTCCCTCCTAACCCTTAATATCACCAAATACATAACATTTAACTTCGATCTTACCGTAACCCGATGAAACATACATGCTGTAAGACCAGTGCTGCAACTGTTTATAGCAATGCCACGAATATGTTGAAGGCGGCGAGCGTCACGCGTTGCGTCCGGAGATGACGGATGAGGGTGGGAGATAGGAATAGGGAAATAGGTATGGGCTAGTGAGGAGGGGCGGTAGGGAAGGATGTGTATTACTCAGCCGAGCATTCCGCGGCACGATCCTGCAACGGCAAACGAATTTCCGGATGATACTGTCCGGAAAGCTCTCACCAAACGATTTCTAGCACATTCACACGGCTGTCATATTCCGGACCCGTAGGTTCTATACTTCATTGATTTTAAATTCCTTCTTCATACTGCTATTGCATTTTCCGGAATCCTTACTGCTCCTGCCGGAAGCTCTTTTCGGATTTACGGACGACTGAAGGATGAAGTACGACGAACATATAGATGACTGAAATGGTATTATTCGGCAGTGTCATACCGAAAGTTCCGTGGGATTACTGTATTCATAGTGTGTCTGTCGGTTTGTTTTCTTTTCCTGAACTGAATTGTTTGTTGATGAATTGGACCAAAGAAGTATAAAAGTAAAATTAAAAGTTTGGCAGTTTTAGAATGAAAGTACACCCAGAACAGTTTATTTCTTCCCAATCCAAGCCGTAATGTCATGTACCTGCATGTAACAGTTATCGTAATTTCCATCAGTAAGTACTCATGAAGCGTATTTGAAAATTATGTAAAGACAAAAGGAATTCTTGATCTGTACTTATTGGTTAAGAAACCAATGTAGTTGTATAACCCGTGTGTGGCTTTTTCTGCGGCGAAGTTAAAAGGATGAATTCCTCCGCCTTCTCTATCATGTTTCGTTCACTAGTCTCGTTCCGACAGAAAAATCTGAATACTGCTATAATGCTTATTACGGAGTCAGATATTAACGGGATGCGCTACAGTTTAGTAATAGATTACTCAGTATAGTACCAACAATGATGCCAAGAGGAAGCCATCAGCTTCATCATATTCTTACAGGGTAGAGATCAGGGACGATACTAAACAATGTGACAGGTAGCTGCAACAATATCATCACCTAAAAGAAAAGTTCCATCCCAGAATTGAAATAACTTGTACAAACTGAACTGCGTGTGCGAAGTGAATTCACACATACGAATTGTACATAAGGGCATCAGTTGAAGTTGTATGAATTGAAATTATGTATACAAAGTGACTTATGTATGCCAAGCTAAACTTGCTGAAAAAAATTGAAATCGTTTATACCAAAGGGACTTATGTATTCGATCTGAACATACGTGCTTGAGCTCATAGAAATTATAAAATTACGGAGAAAAAATCCAACGCAAGCGAGTGTACAAAGGCGGTGTTTAAAAAAAAAGAAAAATCATCGGAATTGCATTTCTATTCTCTCAAATTTTTCTTAAAAAGACCAGAAAACTGGGCCATTAATGGCTTTCTTGCGGAGATTGGCTGGAGCGAATGGCGTAATCCCCCTCTTCCCCACTTATCTCTCCGTTTCTTTCTCTCTCGCTTTTTCTAAACATTCTTTTTCTCTTTGTACGGAAAAATTGCATGAAGTGACGGATTCCATGCAGAAGGACCAAACCGGAAGAGTTCTGGAATGAATTTGTTACGCAAACAGTTACTTGTAGTAGTAACGATACGTGTAGAATCTAGCAAATGATTGTAGATTACCCTTTTCCTTGAATTTTTATTGTTGTTCTGGATGAGGAGAGTTCAATGATAGCCGGAGTAAATGAATTGCTAAATTCGAAAAGGCTAAAGAGCAATTGATCGTGGAATTATTTTTCTTACCGTCTCGTAGACTAGAGTTGAGATTGAATTAGATTTATTTATTCATATCTTCCGCTTGATTACTTTGTTATGCATAATTCGAATTCGATGATACTATTTTAGTATGATATACTTTGTGTGACTGTCATGCTAAAGTTAAATGTGTATTATTCTAATATTACTAGATACTTTTTTTTTCAGCCTACCCTCTAATTCTGATGGGGGCTTCGTACTGCAGCATGATTATTTATATATTGTGTACTATGGTGATTGTTTATACGAGATGCTTGTGATAAAGGAATCCGTGGATACACTGGGATTTTATTCAAACTTTGGTATTAAATTATTCGTTGCTACTGGTTATTCTGTGAATAGCTATGTCACTAGAGGAAATCGATGCCACTTTAATGGGACTCGATTGGGAAACGTGGCAACGTGTAACGCAAACACGTGGTCTGGCGGCTGCTTCCGGTACAAATTACGACGCTGCTGCAATGCCGTCACAAAGTAAGTTGATTTGATTTCTGCCTTGTCAGTTTTTATTTGGAACGGTTAATTTTTTTTTTTACGGTTAATTTCGTAGCACCAAGAGAAATATTCCATAGAACTGTCAACAAGCGGATTTATAATATTATTCGTTCAAAAGTTCGTATTAATATTACAGTACATATTTGAGTGAAACTGAGAAGATCCCGTTTATAATTTAACTTCGACAAGATTTAAAGGAAAAATCTCTGTAACCTATGCACTGTTTCTTGCCATAATGTTACAATAGTTTTGTTTTTTGATGCAATCCTTTTTCAGAAGCAGTTTGTTACGGTTTTTATCCTAGCATTGAACTCGAATCCATGCTGCTAATCAATTGCAAGGTTAATTCCTAACTCTGCTAACTGTACATATGTACATGCCATTGTACATTTTGCTTTGTTTTTCAGCGAAAATAAAAACATTTTATAAATTGAAGTTTCTTTGCAGAAATGTGGTTTAATATTGAAGGATGTTGGCTATGGGCATCATATGCGTTCCCAGCATGGTTACCATATGAATTCAGGTTTCGGTGATGAATGTCAGTCATTTCTGCTTTCTCCTCCTCATCGTGTCGTTTCCCCACGTCTGGAAATGCCCATTCTTTCACCACCATATCGTCGATTATCTACGCCGATCGCATCACCCAAGTTTGTTTAAATCATAAACTTAAACGCTGGATATAATATTGATGGAATTTGACCCTAATTTTCATATTAAATAAGTAGTTGAATTTTTTTAATTTTTAGTCATTTTTTCCATCCATTTTGGAATAGACTAGTTTCGCTAACGATTTTCAGGGAGAGTTCAGGTCGAAATGGAAGCATTATATCTCAGACTACCTCAACAAGGTACTCCGTGGAACAGAAAGACGATCTCAAGCTTTCATTGCGAGTATCCAGACATGAAGTAAATTTTCTAAGTGGATTATAATTTACTGAATTCAAAGCCTCAGCCAAACAAAAATGTATCTCAGTGACACATTCATTTAGATTTATGTAGCTCTGTTTCGCTGAATTACTTATTGTGACTGCTAGAAGTTCTTTTTACGCATAAGGAGAAATGTTTTAGAGTTTACAGAAAGTCGATTTTGTAAACTGTCGTTATCCTTTTATTCCAAAATCTAAAAAAGACGTCTCCATTGACAGGTGTCAGGCGAACCAAGTGGACAGAATAATTCAACTCTGCCTAATGACACCAAAGATGATGTACAGATAAGTGCTAAAATTAATCGGCGATTAAATGGCAAGATGAAAGACAAAAAGGGAAAGAAAAGAAAACGAGATTCATCTGATGAAGACAATTTCTCTTTAGAACATTTTCGGCAGAAAAAACGGTTGTCTAAAAAAGGTATTGTTTTTGTAAATTTTTTCGAAGGAGCAAGTGTAGCTTGTTTTTCGATTCACATACTTTTTAGTGTTAGCTCAGAAAAGCGTTGATCATTCAAGTAGATTTTACTTTTTGTTTTCATATTATCTAATGCTTTTGAATTTTTATTAGTAATTTAATAGGATTAGAGTAACGAGATTTGACAGAACTGTATTTTCAGAGCAAAGTTCTGGGGGAGCGAATGAGCCAGTCTCGACCGATGTTCTTATTAAACATAATAATACGGGTGATAGTCATATCGACAGTGGTGTTGTTGCAACAGCTTCTCAAAACGCGAAGGCTTTCACTGAGATTAATAGGGTTCCAGCTGAAGCACTAACACAGCTAGCTTCTGTTTCTACTTTGTTACCAGTGGATAAAAAAGTGCAGTCAGATATTGCACTGAATTCGATCGACAATATAGAAAGGTTGCAAAAAGAACGCGAAGAAACATTTGATGCGAAAGAGCAAGCGGAAGTGATGGCCAACTCTTCCGAAAAGTGGAATGAAGTAGATTTCCATACTGATTATGCTGATTTATCTCAGGATGTGACAACGTGTCCCACTCTCAAGTGAGTCATTCTGGGTCTTAAATTTGTTGCAGATGCAAACAATTGTGTTTTATGATTATATTTTCAGTCCTTAAGATTTAACGTGGCTTTTCAGAAGAGTTACTGACAAAAAAGGATAGTTTTAGTAATATAATTTCATTTTCCAAAAAGCGTTTTTCTCTATTTCTGAAACATAATTTCTGTATTTTAGGTTCTAGTACCATTAAATGCGGCATTCATTTAAAAACTTATTTCCAGTAGTGTATCTCATTTTAGATCAGAAAAAGTCGAGATACAACAGAATTGGACACCGAGTGCGATACTGTCACTGGATGATTCGAGCAATGAGAGTCATGTTTGTGAAGATTCTGACCAACATCGATATTATGTACCATCACCTCCTCAGCTATCTCCAGTAGCGGAGAAAGAATGTTACATGGACCCGATAACAACACCTATTGCCATCCCACAAGAAGACATTTATCATGATCATCACGTGGAGGAGAATCTGTTATTGCAACTTCATGAAAGACTTATTCCTAACGGGTATCGAGATGTGGTCAGTTTGTCACGGCCATCATCCATACATGCGAACGAAGATCTGGGTTTAAGTGATTGTGGTGCTGTTCGTCATCGATGTGTGGTTTTAAAGCAAAATGAAGAGGTTGCAAATGCAAGTCGTGGAAGTATTGAAACTCGCTATCCGATTGAAGAAAGGATTGTTGCGACCGGACCGTATGTGCTGTTTCTTGTACAAATTTTTTGTCTGACGACTGTTTTCGAAATCGTAATGTATAAACATTGTGAACTGTTTCTCTATTGGTCTGTGAGAATATGAATTTACTGCTGGCAACATTTACATATATCTATTTTTATTGCTTTAAGAGCTCTGTATAGCTGATTTTGTTTATAGATGTATGCATGGTTATCCGCGAAGTGAGGTTTCGGCGGATGGAAGAAGTCGACGTCCACCGCGTGATGAAGAAAGTTACATGGGGAATGGATTCGGTTATAGAACACATACTGCAGTGGAGCAAAAGATATTGCCTCATCAACAGCCTCGTTGCCCACAACTGGTTTCGGTAGGTTTCTTTACGAACTCTTTGAAGTAAAAATTTAATTACTTCAACTGTTAAGTTATGCTTTATTGCACTGTATTTAATAAAAACTTATGTCGGTAATCATCCTAATATTTCTCGTAACTTCCAGTTAGAATAGGTTCGATACTGTTTCTGTGGTTCAGAGGGAAAAGTAATAAAAACAGATTGTGATGCAGCAAATCTCTTTTCAGGTTGCTTTCGTACCACAGAAAAGAAGCAGTCGGACATGCTCATCACCACCAGTGGAAGAATTTTGTACTAGGCATGTTACCAAGTTATTTGTTTCAACATATAATCTTGCATAATAATCAACATTTCTGTCGTTTTATGATCTTTCAATATTTTAGTGGTGTGTCATATCGGGATGTCTATATCGATCCGGAACAGAAAATCTATTATCCGAATGCGAGGTTGCTGACGGTACCAATTAATGGGAAAACAACCGTAGATTATCCACCGCCAACAAGGTCTTCACCTCCCGATATTTTTTCAGCGGAGCAAAATTATGGGTTTGTTTTCCAAGATTGCTTCATTATTTGAGGTTTATCCAGAAATGCTTTTTTGCATATTCATTGACACAGAATGTTTTGCTATTAACATCTGTTGTTTACAGAATGGATTTACCGGATGATGTAGAGCGGTTACCTCAACTGCCAAGTTTTCACGGAAATGGGACAGAGGGGATGCAGAGGGAGATGCACGATCCAGTGCAGCGAACTGTTATTAACCAAGGTAGACTTGTTCGTTTAATTATTTTTTTTATCAAGGTGTGTTTTCGTTTTTAAGCTTTCGTATTTCTGTGTTGACGTTTATCTTTCTATCAACTATGTAACACAGTATTATACGCTTACAGAGTCGCAGCAGCATTTTGATCAGATCGATTATAATTTACAATCCGAACGTAGCCGGCTACCTTTAGGAAGGAATTCTGCTATAAAAATTACTAGTGAAACAATGCCTGAACATCCTTATGACTGCAGCCCAGTGACATCTGTCAATCTTTATGGAACTCGGTATTTTTTTGAGTTTTGATGACGATAAACGAAGACAGGAAAAGTGACATCTTGCGCTAATCACTTACAGTGACGAAGTAGTGAGCATAACTTTCTATATGTGCAGTTTTCTTTTTTTTTTGTTTTTCAGGAGGCTTATGCATACCTTATTTCAGAAGTCCGAATTATGTTCCTCACGAGACACGGAAGAAGGGATTTGCACCACGGGTTGTTCGTGCAGTTCGTTCTCATGTCGATGCAGTGCAGCAGTCTGCCACGCCACAAATAACACCGCATGAAGTATTCGTACCAATTCATGGCAGGACTGTGATACGTCCGGAATATCGTTATGTGTACATACCATCGAAATCACATTCTGCTGATTTCGATCATATATATAACGTTAGTTTACTCCGTTACCATGTAATGTTTTAAGAGAATGAATAAAGTTATCAGTTATGGCGGAAATAGCTAATTCACTTTTTTACCTACTCACTGCGGAAATTGAAGGAATCCTAGAAATAAAGTTCACTCAATTTTTTCCTTTAAAATTTTACAACTTTTAAATGCAGTTGTAATTGACGAATTAATCTTCTACAGAGGCAAAGAAGAGATCGTGAAAGAGAAATGAATGAATTCGGCTGCACGGAGCTGCGACATATAGAACAGTCACGGATGGAACCAACGATAAGGCAGGTAGCTATACAAAAGGTGCCACCAACAGTTTTGAGCAGAGTTCGGACTGTAACTGCACCAAATGGTATGTACTTCCTTGCTTTATGCAAACAGCTCTAGCTTTCTGTGAAAGTATCGAATTTTGCTGATGAGATGAAAATTGCTTATTTTAAAATTTATTGTCGGAATTATTTCATTATTTTGTAGTGGAAGGTGTGCGAACCGTGAAAGTACCAGCAAATCGACGACTTAGTCATCATTCATCCGGAACTGAGAAAACTTTGCTTTTTCATCCGGAGCGGAAAAATGAAAAAAGCAGTTATCCTGCCACCTCTGTCGCAGATGTAGTACGTATTAATTCCAAGGATCGGATGTATCAAGGTGTGTGTGAAATTGAGAATCTTACTGAATACAGTGAAAAATACCCATAATAATTACGTTATCATTAGAGTGGTAGGTGATTTGAAGGTACTGTTACCGAACTATAGATAGAAATTAGACATATCGATTTCACTATCCGTGCAATCTTTTTTTATATTAAGCACCATAAGTGTCCGGTAGGACTTAAGGAGGAAGATAATAAATACTTTTCAGCTTGCGGCTACACTGCTGCGGGTAATATACAACGGGGAGCGAATGCTGCAAGTAGAAGCAAGCAACGTTCAAATTACACTTCTTCATATCAGATTCAGCAGAACACTACTTCAAGACAAATGCGTAGGACAAAAGTAACACCACCGGCGGATGATATGGAGAGTCGATTTGGAGGTCGGTTCGCTTTTTCGCCTTATTTTTCTTTGATTTTTTATTAACTGATTTTCATTTATAAACGAGGATTGAGTTATAATTATTTGCACTATTTTCACCAGCGCAGTATAACAAAAAAAGATTTAAAATGAATATATCGCATTTGTTCATAAGAACTTTTTCACGTTAATAATTTTATAATGATTAGAATAGCAGTAGTTATATCATAAACCAAACACTGTAGTAAATAGTCTGAGACGTTTCCTTCCTCTTGCTTAGTTTTCCCGATGTTTTTTAGTTGCTACATCGTATTTTTAGGAATTTGCTTGTTGATGCGACATGGCTTTCTCAAATCGCCGAAAGACTTTTACTGTCTGTCAAAGTAATGTAATTTTTGTAAAGGTTTTTTCTTTTCCTATCATATATAATACCTCATATTGTGGTAATAATTTTGCCACGAGATTCCAGCTGATTATGTTGATTCACATTTACTGATTAATGAGATGGTAAGAGATTATTCGTGGTTCGCATTATCAATGGATAGTCCAAATGTACCACATGGTATCACTGTTCAAACAGTACAGCTGCGTAATGCCTCTTTTTCTTGGATTCATAGTGGTAATCAACGTATAGTTACTGATGTTCCGACTAGTAAAATGCTCAGATTTAATCCATTGTAGTGATAGTTATTAAGTATCTCTGTTTGAGACTATTTTATCCTCATGAACCAACCCCGGTGCATCTCTGCATCATTTTTTCATTATTGACATAATAGTTTCATACTCTTGTATATTTTCTATTGAGAGGATAAAAAGCCAATTCCTGGGATAGTCATATTTGTAGAAAATAGTCCAGCCAGTAGAAAGAGGGAGCAGCTGTTGGAAAAACGAGACGTTCTTTCTGTATTTATGCTTTGTACTTTATAACATGTATTTTATTTCCAGTTTTTAAGGTGAACATGTAAAGCTAAAGCTTTTACAACTGTACTGTGTATAATAGAGTGCTGTATTGCGCTCCTTTGTTTTACCATCTTGATGAATGATTTACTTCGTGTGATGATTGGCTGAATGATATATTTAATACGGGTATAAACAAGATGAGACTAATTGCAACATCCATGTTGTACGTTTCAGCTTGTTTTATAGTTGATATGTCCATTTCTGTCGAACATATCCTTTTTCGGCAATGGTAGCACCTTAATTTCGATTCCTTGAATCAAAAATGAAGTATGTGAGAAGTTACACAATGGTTTCCGCAGTAAAATGAGATACTTTTGCGGGATTAAGTGGTTGTTTATTTTTGATTTCTTTTTTTTTTTTTAAACTGAGTTGTTAAATTTTAGGATAATTTTTCTTCTCCTAGAGTGTAAAATTTCTTGAAATTCTCGATTAACACGATTACAATCTTTGATTAAAAAGTGGAAGTTTAACGTTGTGGTCGTTGATTTCGCTATCATCGATCCGCTCGTGTAATTGTAATATTATCGAGCTTAAAGAATGGGTGTTGTCATCAGTCATCATTTACGATTGTTTATATTATCTGTTTGTATTTTATGGATTTCCAATTGTGCAAAGTCGAACTCGTAAGACGAGTTTCGGTGAGACTTCTGATGTTTTTTATAAGCTTGCTTTCTACATAATTAATTTATTAATTGCGGATTGTATGTAATTCATGTTGTATTAAGCGATGGATGAAATGAAAAATACGATGAAAAGATTTTAAAAATGTTTGAAGATACATGTAGTACATGTAGTTTCTGGAGAATTTTGCTTGTTTTCAAATTTCTTCTTAATATCTTCCTGTTTAAAGTTTACTTAAAAAGGCGTAATGATATTATTGTAATGGGTAACAGATTTCTTTCATTTTTAGCATTGTTCTCAAAATTGTCTAAAGTTTGACCATTTTTGATGTTCCATATAATCCGTGTTGTGTTTGGTGATTAAGTTTGCTCATTGTACCTTGTCTCATTGTTTTTTTTTATATTTCACTGAATGAGAAAGCTATATTTCTCGCTTTTTTTTTCCTTATATTTAATATTACTTTGCATATAAATTGTGAACCCATTTCGCAGGATTCGGCTTAATTTGTCGAAAGTTGTTTTTTAACTGTTTACTAATTTACATTTTCATTTTATACCATTTGTTGTTGATTGAGCATGCATGTAAAATCTTTCCTAGTTATTATTTCGTTTTATATATTTCATGTATGGAAATACTGTGTATAATGTTTTTTTTTTTTTTTTTTTTTTTTTTTTCTTCGGTTCATTATCTTAATTAATCATTTTGCGTCCAATGAAACTTTCTGTTTGGCAAGCAAAGGATGAAATGCTGTATTTCAAGATGGCTATTCATACACAAAAAATGCTTGCCAGTCCAGTTTTCCAATTTTTTTTTTTTTTTTTTTTTTATTATTCAGAAATACTGGTTACAAAGTTCACTACCTGAAATTGTTGGTAATCTAAATTGCTTGGTTATTCTAATTGTTTAGTTTCAAATATATCTAATGAGGGAGTGAATTGAATGGGATATTTCGTTGGCTTTGGAATCATAAATTTCCGTGTGAAGATTTGTGTACAGTGGATTTGGCATAAAGTTGCTTTACCACCATTGATTATTGCATTATATTCAACATCTTGATCTTGTCCTTAATCCTTGTGTCCTCACACGGATTGGTAATTACTTTATCAGAGCATTTGATCGAGAAGTGGAATTTGATGTTTGATGGGATTAATTTTATTTTCACGATGTCTGGTGTTGTAAGACCTGAAGTCCGCAGTGCATGCAGAGTTCGTCATGTTACAAATCTGTCTCAATCTAACGCAAACCTTCATTCTTGATCTAATAAACTGAAGTATTTGAAATTTTACTGAATGGAATTTGAGTATTCAGGGTAGTAAGCGATTATTTGGTTTCTTTTTTTGCACGGAGGTAAGTTCCAAAAGGTCGGTTTCTTGCAAAAGGTGCACCATATCGCTTATCGGGGTAGGTGCTGTGATTGGAATGGCATAGGTGTGCAATGGGAGGAGTTGAATTTCGGATGCAACTTTATTAGCTGTTTTTGTTAAGGATTGGCTTTCGGAATTCTGATTTAAGGAACATTCAGAAGATGAATTTTAATAGCGTTTGATAATTTTGCAAACTTCGATATTCAGAATTAATAACATGCACTATATGTTATCAATGCACAATGTTAATGTGCTAACTATTCATGTAATAGGGTCCAGTTTGGATACTGTCTGAGAAGTTTCAAGCGTTTGCTTTTTCTTTTTTTTTTTTTGTTCCAGGTCACTTATATTACAGTTAGCAGAAATATCCATGGAATTTGGATTTATAAAATTTCATCAATAAAAATTGCCATCTACCTTACAGGTATACCATATTGAATTAATATTAAAGCACGTAGCTAAAGATTAGCTATTCTGAGATTGTAAAGATATATAAAGACAACTAAGAAACTAGTTGAGATAAAAAAAAAAAAAAGCAGAAATAGTTGATTATCCTATTTTACTAAATTCTGTTATAACTGAGTAGCAAAAAAATGACTGGAAAAAAAAAAAAAAAAACTACTTTTTCTAAAATTTAAATCGCGCGCTTTATTTTTAATAGACGAACTAATTGAAAAGGGTAAGTGGCGCCGCTCAGTCGGTCCAAATGCACTTACGAT
This sequence comes from Mansonella perstans, assembly GCA_037074765.1. Classification (NCBI taxonomy): domain Eukaryota; kingdom Metazoa; phylum Nematoda; class Chromadorea; order Rhabditida; family Onchocercidae; genus Mansonella; species Mansonella perstans. The sequence continues at coordinate 72,072 of JBAMDO010000153.1, forward strand.
CCGAGCAGCATACTCTATCTTCCGCTTTTCTATTTGCTTTAGTTTTTTTTTTTTTTTTTTTTGTTTCCTGGCATTGTCTTTGAATATCACCCATAACGTACGGACATTTCATCTTATAGTTTTTAGAATTTTCTTTTTATAATTTTTCATTAAAATTTTTCTTGCAGCAAATTCTGAATTGAATCTTTTCCTCTTTGTTTGATTATTTATTGTTAAGAAACTTTATTATCAGTATTTTAGGTTGAATATTAATCTGTTAGTGCTTTTCTCTTATCATTTCTTTTTTAGCAAGTTTTCTTAGCTAATATCATATGCTTCTTAGAATTGATAGCATTTTTCGATTTCTGTCTATTAATAACCTTGAATTTAGTTTGTTAGAAAAAAAGAAGCTTGAATATAGAACGGAGCATCTATTTTAATCTGCTGATAACTCTAAAATGTTAAAATATCAATTTGTCAGTCCTTAACTGGCATTGATTTGTGTAGTTATGAGATATCAAAGTTTTTTCTTTTTTCTCTGCACATGCAATTGTAGTGAATGAAGGTTGTACACGACTGAAAAATACTCTATAGGTTTTGAACAGTTTTGCAAAATTTTTCTCAAATGATGATTATTGGAAAAGTGGAATTTTAAAATTAATATGCCAAAAAAAATAATTTTCAGATATAGTTGGTTGAATTATGGATGTTCAAAATGATTGAAATAATCTGTGTTGCTTTGTTACTTGGAATTCACAATTTACCTGCGAATGGAAACTTGCAGGAATATGGTTGGTTTTATTAAATTGAGGTTTCATTATGGTAATAGTTATTGAATTTAGCAGTAAACGCTAGAAATGTATAAATTTTGGTCATCTATGGAGGAAGATTTTTTTCAAATTTGAACTATGTAGGTTAGTGTATGCTCATTATTAATAAGTGCTACAGGTCTCTGGTAGTACAATCTTAATAATTCAGTCATATGTAATACATCTAATATTCATATTAAAGAATCGGATTTTATTTTCAAGGTCATAAGCACGATCATGATTCGGCTGAACGATATGATGCAGATGGTGACTTATCAGTGCCAATTGATGCTCAAGGACAACCGTATCAATTTAATTCAAGCAAGGCTGAGTTAGAAGCTGATCGAAAAAGAAAAAATGTACGCTATTTGGATGTCAGCATCCAAAAGATAATGTTTTGAGCATATCTTTGTTAAATTTGTTTATTTTTTTCTGGTCAAAAATTGTGTTTTGTTGCTTTCTAGTTCTGTATTTAACATGCGGCAGGAAAGGAATTGATTTCTTATTATTTAAGATTGGTTCATGGTTCACATCACTGATTTCACATTTATTATTGATCCTATGCAGCAGTTGATTTCATTTGTTTCATCCATTTATTTCATGCAAAAATTGGATGCTATGTTCTGATTAACTGCCTGTGCAAGCTTGTTTTAATTTGCGAACTATATTAAACATTTCATGAAATTTCAGGCACCAGCGAAATATGAAGATGAGCGGAGCTTTTGTTACTGCAATTATGCTCCGGAATTCTGTGGTGGATTTACGAATTTTACATGCATTAAACATTTGGAAGCTTCTTGTTTCCACTTCACTGAAGAAGTTTGTTTTTAATGAGTTATAGCTTTTAATTTCCTTTTTACAAACTTGCATATTTATACATAAAACTGAATTCCTTTCTGCTGTCTACCATTTCTGTTTTCAGATCTACGATGAGACATTGAAGCAGACAGATACGATGCATTTATTCGGTTGCGCCCCGTTAACTCGTGGCTCAGGCGGCTCCTATTTTACAGTAAGATAGTTACAGCATAAGAATTTTTTGTTTTCTTCATTTTTTGCATGTAATATTCTTAAATAATTGATATACTTTGAAGAGGTATAGTAGAAAGTAAATCTCATTCTTAAGCCTCCTCAGAATATAAACTTCATTCTTAATTTCAAGCTGCTGCGAGGATCAAAATATTGAAGTATATCAATTATACTTCAATATTTTTTTTCAATATTATACTTCAATATTTTTTTTTCAATATATTTTTTTAACCAAATATTGAAGAAAAGAGTCGTAATTAAGATTTAAAGTAGTATGTTCATGTACGTGCTGCACATAAGTCGATTAGAATTACATATTGCCAAGAAGGTAGTTACCGTAATCCTAATGGAACACATATGACTTACTTGTCAATATTTGATAAATATTGATTTCAAATTAATATTATGTTTCAGTGTAAAGCCCATTTAGTTGCACATGCCCGACCGAAAAGAATTGCATGCTGTCAGGAAGGGAATTACTGTAATCGTAATTTATCTCTTCCATTTTACACAAATGTTTCACCTGAAGGTATTGTGGTTTATAAAAAGGATTTTTATTTTACGTTTAGTTGCAAAAGTAGAAAACATTGAAATGCAATTAAATATTTGTTTTTCAGGAGTAATGATTCATCATTATGCATCTTATGCGACAGTTACAGTTATCATATATGCTGTACTTCTTTCAGTATTCGCTGGAATTGCATTATTGCTGTTTTGGCAAAGGAATTTTATAGGTGAAATTTCTTGTAAATCGTAATGAACCACTGAATTCAACTATATTGGTTGAATTCAACCAATATGAATTAGTAAATTTTGACCAATTCCTTACTGGATAATTTTTTCCATCAGGAATGTAAGAAAAAGTTTAATATCACTAATTGACTTTTACGTTTACCCAGAAATATGTTTCAATTGTTAATTTCTAAGATACTTATTGTGGTATATTTTACAGCTGAAAAACTGAAGCCATCATTTCAAAAGTCAACGCTTCAGATGATTGATACGGGTGAAGTTGAAAAAGCTCCTATGTTATATGATGTCAGGTATTAATATATGGAGATTTTTTAACCAGATATTTTAGTATTTTAGCTTGTCATTTTCATTTAGCTATGTTTTTTCATAATTCTGACTTTTGTTTATGTAGCTAACACAGTTTCGCTTCAGCAGCGGTTCAGGCTCGGGTTTTGCGAGCTTAAATCAACGCACGGTTGCGCAGGATCTTGAGTTCTTATCTGTAGTAGGTAAAGGAAGATATGGCGAAGTTAAGAAGGCACGTTATCGTGGTGATCGTATTGTTGCTGTTAAGGTAAGTTTACAATTCTTTTGTTTCATGTTTTCTGTTTCAGTATTATTTATATTATTTTATGAACACTATTATTTATTCAGTCATATTAATTTTAACATTGCGTTTTTCAGACATTTTATACTACTGAAGAAGATTCGTGGAAAAATGAGAAAGAAATCTATCAGACGCAAATGTTAAATCATGAGAACATATTACGTAAGTGTTCATTTAACTAATTACTATGATGTGAATGAACAACGTTGATTACAGTTTTTTTAATAAGTGATTGATTTTGTTGTGTGCAGAATTTGTTGCTGCTGATATTGGAAGCGAAGATTCAATCACTCGAATGCTCCTGATTACGGATTTTCATGCTTATGGTTCTCTTTTTGAATATTTGCAACGCGGAGAAACTCTTTCTGTGAGCGAAGCTCTACATTTCGCTTATAGGTAAGACTGATTTCTGGAAGCAATTACTTATTGCTGTTGTAAAACGAAGGAGTAGAGTATGAAATTAATGGGTTTATGAAAATGAAAATATATTGAAAGAGAAATCCGATTTCTGAAAAAGGTCTTATCTGCTTTAAATTTCAGTGCAGTTTGCGGTCTTGAGCATTTGCATAGTGCTTTACATGGAACGGGGACACCACAGAAACCGGCTATTGCACATCGTGATGTGAAATCAAAAAATATCATCGTTAAAAGACCTTACGTTTGTTGCATAGCTGATTTTGGATTAGCATTAACGTAAATACATATTTTTTTTTAAAAAAAAATTGCTTTTACATTGTCTTTAGTTGTCTTTACAGTTTTAATTGTCTTGTTGAGAAAATTCTTGTGGTTATGAAATAATCAATTCTTTTCAAGAAAAAATCAAACAAAATATTACATTTAAGTGAAGATATGGTCAAAACTAGAACGGATATAAATATACAAGTCGGCACCAAACGATATATGGCGCCGGAAGTACTTGATAAATCTTTAAATGTTAAAAATTTTTATCATTTTAAAATGGCGGATATTTATTCATTTGCACTAGTTATTTGGGAAATTTTACGACGAATTCAGGTCAGTTTGAGAGGAATCGACTATTATATTTCTATTTCATATATTTCATATAATTCACTTAAATGAGAAAATTTCTTTACTTAGTGTTTTATTTTAGTCATTTTGAGTAGTAATGATAATCAAATTCTTTTCCATTGTGATCGAAAAACCGAAGTTCTGTTTATATGCTTATTTTAATCCCATGACATATTGAAACACTGTCCCGGCTTTTCTTTAAGATTTAGTTTAACTTTGAGGGAAGATGAATTAAAAATCTCGTTCAGTAAATTATTCAAAGATGATCTCGTTGTAAACTTTTAGTTGTTTAGAGACTTTAGTTGTAATACTGGTACGAGCATCAGACACATATTTTTATTGGTCCATATTTCAGGAGGATAATTGCCCCTCAAGAGCCTCGGAAAGTGACAGTGGTATTGGAAGCAGTGGTAGTGGAAGTGGTATAACGAAAATTATGGATGGATTTATTACCAATCCTCATGCATCTGGATATATCAATGTTTCAAGCAATGTAGTGAATCATCAAAGTATTTCTGACAATTCGATGGTCAGCTTGAAATTCAGTCTTTTACGTTTAAATTTTTTGTATACAATAAAGAGATTTTTGATGTATGAACATTTAAAAACTGCATATGTATACCAGTTATTTGCAGTCATTAAAAGCGCGACCTCCGATGCAACCATTTGATGGTATGGTCGATCCGGATCCATCATTCGAACAAATGCGTAGACTTGTTTGTTTCGAAGGCAAACGGCCATTATTGGAGGATGCGTGGACCAGAGATGTAATTTTTTTTTGTATTTCTAACAGTTCATCGTAACCTGTTCCTGTTGATTTAAAATTCACTCAAATCAGTTTCTTTAACTTACACATGAATTTTACTTTTCAAAAATCTCACTTAAAATATTCTATTTTTAGCCATGCCTGAAAGGAATTTGCGAACTGATAAGCGAATGTTGGAGTGCAAGTATTGACTGTCGACATACCGCGCTACGAGTCAAAAGAAAAATCAAAGATACGATTTTGGTATGTAGATTAACCACATTTTTTATTAGTTCAAAAAGTTTTAAAATTTTATTTAGTACATCCAGACAACATCAAAGATTTGTTGTTAGTTAGTATGCCATTGTTGAAGATAACTTCTGAAATAATGTAATTTGATTTTCAGAAGCATAATGGTTTAGGTGGTGCACAGACTTCTGGATCTAGCAGACAGGAATGTTCAGCGAAAGCCGTGTCTATTTAGCATTAATTTGTGAAACATTAATATGTTTTTTCTTGTTTCTTCCCAAAATTACTTTTACATTATCGTCATATTTTATTACTTTTATTCACTCTCTGTTTTCTTTGTTATTCGTCTGTTACAGAAAATAAGTAATGGATTTAGGATATAGTAATTACATTATATAGTAAGAATTGCATATTTTCTGCTGAATTGTTATTGCTATAAAGAGATAAAGGCATTATTATGATTTTGGTAGAAAACTAGGTTGAAAAGTGACATGTTCTTTTTTCGACTTTTATTCCATCGAAACATACCAATTTTATGCATATTCCAACTTCTCTGATCTCACAAAAAATAGGGAATTGTTGAAACTTGATTTATTGTTTTGCTAAGCTTTTATATCGATTCTGTTTCCATACATGTCGTACTTTTATATTTCGATTGTTAAAATGTCATTATCCATATCATATATTCCTGATGAGTGTTCCAGTTTTTTTGTTTGTTCTAAGAAAGTGTGATGGAAGGAGATTATTTTGTGAAAATTTAAAAAGCAATAAATCAAACAACAAGTTCAGCTTATTCTTACATTTGTGTCTTTATTTTTGTTTTATTCTTACGGGATCGTTGTTAATCCGTTGAAGATTTTTCCATTGGTTTGTTGATTCTTTTTCTTTTAATTAGGCCTTATTTTGTGCATATTTTTTTTTCTTTGTAAAATGCTTGTCTCCTGTTCTGTAAAACTTCTTTCTTCAATGGTAAAAGCCCTTGATTTCAAGTTTTCTGCGCATTTCATTAATTTATATTTTGGAAACAGCAGCAAGTGGATAAGAATTTGGTGAGAATTTAAGAAAACATTCCAAAAAACAAAATAGAAATTTAAATATAATTTGCGATATTTCTAAAGTAAAGAGTGTAAAAGATCCTGGATGTTAAGATGTCGAGAATAGGTGATGTGCGGATCTATCGGTGACAAATCTCGATTCTTGAGCTAGTGGACTAAATGATTATTAGAATTCTTTTATTCAGTAAGGGGGCAGGACGATTGTTTCTGTTTTTTTTTTTTCAAGTTTCATATATAGAAAGTAAAATCTAAAATAAAGAATTTTTATAAAAAAGGATTTTTTTGAAAATTTGGAAAATTGAGAGGGAAGTTGTATTTTTAAAATGATCTTGAAAAAAAAAAGAGTATCAGTAGAGGGATGAGTGAGTGTTATGTCAAAAGCTGATCGATATGATGATTTACAATTTTCATGGAGATCATGAGCTTAAAATCCTTTTCATATATCATAGAAGCTATGATGGATATCGGTAGATGACAGGAAACAAAAGAAAAGATTGTAATAACTTGAGTAAAAGTAAAAGATAGAGAAATGATAGATAGAATAAACAAAACGATGGAAGCAATAAATGAAGGCGGCGCCCATTCAATATTACTTAGAGATACAGTTATCACGATTGTAAAATGCTACAAAAAGATCCATTCTATTTCGATTCGACCCACACTTCTATAATCTTCCAATATCGCTTACTTAGAGATTAGTTGTCTCCGATTCAACAACTCAGAATGTCTTCCCGAAACATCATGCTTTACTTAATCTTCATTCTTTTCAATTCATTTTCATATTCTTGGTGGTAAGTTTTTTTTTCTTACATTAATTAATTCGAAGTATATTTGATTAATCGATCTTTTGAATTTGAAAATTTTGTTTAAAATTGCTAAAATGAAACTTATAATTAAATAATATTTAATTGTTTAAATTTATAATTGGAAATTCGCCTTGTAAAAAAGAACAAATTATTGAAATAAATTTTTTTGCATTTAGCAACAAATTATTGCTTGCTTTATTTGATCACATACATTGGTTAATATTATTAACATTCAATTATATAATAGAATGAATACGAGAACGAGGAGTTGCATTTACTAAAAAAGAATGGGAAATAAAAAATTAAAAATGAAATGAAAATTGGAACAAAACTAAAATGAAATAAAAGTAAACAGTAAAATTGAATGATTTGATATGAATAATTTTTTTATCTATAAACAGTTATCATAGGCTAATGATATTCTTTCTTATGCGAGATGCAATGCTTATATTGTAACAGTTATCTTAAATTAAATTACTAATTGAAATTATCATTTGTCATTTCCTTTCGGTACAATGAAACATCAATGCAAAGTGATGCGGTCTTAATAGCAAACTTAACATAAATCCTACAAACAAATAAAGGAATTTTACGCGGAAATGAAAAATATATCTGGAAAGTATTTTGTCATGCAGTGTCTTAGCAATTGTCATGTAATCCTTCTAATGGTCATATAATCCAAGATACCTGTCAATTTAAAACTGGTGTAGAAGATTGATGATGTTACCAGAGAAGAATGATATATCCTATGAAAGAAATTATAATTTGTATTATTAATTATGAGAGAAATTATAACTTGTATTATTAATTAGATTCCTTCTCACACGCGAATATCGAATAACAGAAGTACGAATTTAAATTTGCGTGTGATGAATGCTATCAAAGATAAGAAGGAAATTGATTAATTTAATTTGCAGTGAATGCATTGTATTAAATACTTAAGATTTAAGTACTTTTCATTTGGTCGCTTTAAGCTTTAAATATTTATTATGAGAAGTTGATGCCTAGTCAATGCTCTTTTTAATATTATTATAAGATAATTAATGGTTAAATTAAATTAAGAATAGATCTTTTCTTATAACATATCAGTTAAATTTTATCGTAACAAATTGAAATAAGTTGCTGTAACAAGCAGGAAACTTTTTTCTTTCATTGTCCTTAATATTCTTTTTTTTTTAGCCCAAAGGTCGTTGTACCAATAGAATTTTTGATTAATTTATAATGATGATCTATTATCAATTAATCAGAATCTCTTTCTTTTAGTCTATTTTCTATTCTTCAAAGGTTTCTTTTGCATTTGAGTTATGTTATTTTATTTCATTTTACAATTTTTCCTGTAAACCATGAAATAATAGGGGAAAATGAGAGAAATTATAATTTGTATTATTTTGTATTACTTACCAGAAATGCCAAAGTAGTGGTAGGGGTTATTTTGTATTACTTACCAGAAATGCCAAAATAGTGTTAGCGGTTATATCACAAAGATTTTTAAGGGTCAGAGGATTAGAAAATGTAAATTTGATGGTACATTCGGTTGTAAATCTTATTACTTAATATAACAGGTACCACATATCGTAAATTACGTATTTTGTTATCTTTGATGTACTAATATTTTTTTATTACTTTATCTGAGAGAGAGAGAAAAAAAAAACGGGAGAGAAGTTATACTATTAGTCGATGATTAATATTTTCGAATATTTGCACACATTATTTATTTTTTTTTAAAAATTTTTCAAAAATATTCAATAGTTGGATTGAAATTTCTAGCAAGGAGTGTATGTATATATATGTAAGTAAATTGCTGTAGGACTTTAAAACATATGTTATATGAATTGTTAGAAATAAATTTTAAAAATTAAATTTATAGGCTACTACTAGAAGCTCCAAATAATGTATTTCGTGATGATGGTGTACTCTGTGGTTTATTACCAGGATTGACAAGAAGACAAAGTGATTTGTGTTTGCGACATCGTACGGCAATACGTTATATTGTAAAAGGTTTGAAAGCTGCCGTATATGAATGCAGAAATCAGTTTCATGATGAGCGATGGAATTGCTCAGCAAGTCGTAATGGTTTTGCTGTTTCTCATCTTAAAGGTATATTTTAAGTATTATATATGTGAGATTAAAATTCATTTTTATTACAAATTAATCATTAATCATAGTTTTGATAAATTCCAATTCATTTTTCATCATGCTGCTTTTTTATTATAGTTTTCTAGTTTAGAATATATCATTTACATTTATAATTCTTATTGCTATGAAATATTTCTATCTTGAATAAAACCAATACACATATCTCAACTCAGTCCACATATTCCAAGTACCAGCCAGCACCTCCCATCTCAAACCACGAACGCCAACGAGTCTTCGACACCTCAAAAGCTTTTTTTTTTTACAAATTAATCTAAATTTTGGAATTACTCCCTGTATTGAGAATGAAAAATCGTTGTGCAGATTTTATCATAATTGAGATTTGTTATTTACTATGATTTACTTTTGTTATGATTTAGATTTATTATGATTTACTTTCCATGGAAATATTTCGGAACAAATTTGTTAAATTTTTTAGTCGGAAGCAAAGAATCAGCTTATGTATTCGCTATATCATCTGCGGCAGTAAGTCGAGCATTGGCACAAGCATGCGCACAAGGAATGATTGCAAGTTGCAGTTGTGGCATACATTCGAAACTTATCACAAAACAATTTAAATGGGCTGGTTGCTCTGACAATGTTAAATTTGCAAACAATTTTGGGCGTAAATTCATGGATGCAGCTGATTTAACACATAATAATGATACTCGGTTTGTATCTGGCTTTTTTTTTATCTGATAGAGATGGATTAGTATTCTTTAGCCTTATTAATTTGTATCTCTTCATTAATTGTTTGCTTGCTAAAGTATATGATGTGAGTGAATGATTTGAGTACAAATATTATAACCCTTAATTTTAAATGTATAATTATGACTACTCACAATAGAGCAGAATGTTATTTATTGAAGCATTTTTTGCAGTTCAGATGGAGTTAACTTCAATTTACGTTTTTTTAGGTAATGAATAGATGAAGTTAATTGGTTTTTTATCTAACAGTGTTTAACTTTCTTTTAAAGTTTTTTAATGACAATTCACAAGAACTTGAAGATCATTTTAATGCTGTTGTAAAAGATCATTCATGCATCAATTACATTGCAGTTCAATGATGAATTTACACAATAATCGAGTTGGACGGAAAGCGGTATCAAGTAGCTTGCATCGTGAATGCAAATGTCACGGTGTTAGTGGATCATGTGTGATGCAAACTTGTTGGAAAGTTGTACCAAAATTGGAAGAAGTTGGCTTATTGTTGCGAAAAAAATATTCAGATGCTGCTAAGGTTAGAAGTTACTGCTTGTTTCATCCTGATGGTTATTTTTTTTAATTACAGAAATGGTTGAAATATGGCTATTTTTTTTCTTGGTTACTTTATAACAAAATGGTTGAAAATATGCAATTTTAGCGATATTTTGAAATGAATCAGTACATTTAGGTTAGCATATCACCGGAAGGTAGAACTTTGATACCACGAATGGAAAAAACAGGAAGTCGTTCTGGAAGATATCTGCATAAATCTGGACAAACCATGATCTTAGATAATGAGCTTGTTTATTTGGATGACTCCCTTGATTATTGCAAGGAAGATAAAATAAACGATATCCGAAGTCCGCAGGGTCGCGAATGTTTTGACAAATGTGATATGTTCGTTTTATGATCTTTGTGCTGGGAAAAGTATTTGTTGATAGTAGTTTAAAAAATGAATTGTATAGTGGTCTAAAATCATGGAGACTGAAAATTTCAAAAAAAAAATCTTTAAACTTGATTATTTCCTGACTGATTGCAGGATATGCTGTGGACAAGGTTACACAACAATTCGTATGCTGGAAGAGCAGCGGTGTAACTGTAAATTTGTATGGTGCTGTGAAGTGAAATGCGATACATGTCACAGGATTGTTAGCCATAATTTCTGCAAATAATTCTGCAAGTTTCCAAAATGTTTTCTTCATTTTTGGATTTTGTGGAAGAAATAATTAAGTAGTTGTTTGTTTATTGTTCAAATGAATTTGGAAAATGAGATACGATGAGTCCAACTAAGATAGTCCATCCATTTTAAAATTAAAAACGAAAATTTTTCTTGAAATTCAAAGGCATAGGTCAAAAATTAAAGAAAGCTTGCATATACTGGGAAAAATAATTTCCTTCTTTATTTATTTGTAATTATATATGAATGTATTTTGTTTAATTTCCATTTCAGTGCAATTTTTTTATTGTATAATGAATAATATCTCATTTAATAGAATTTAGTTTACTTTCCACAATTTTAAAAGCTCTCGAAATTCCATAATACTATTTGATTGTGTCAGATTGTAATTTGTATTATTATCCTAGAATCCTGAACAAGTTGAGAAATGTGGAAAGAAAATTATTTGATAAATTGGTGAAGCTAGAACATTAGTTTGGGAGAAATAAATTTTTTAAAGGATTGATAATTTTTCATTTCAAAAATTACTCATATTCTTGTTTACTTGTTGAAGTTTGGTACTTTTTCTTTCATTCTACGCTTGCTTTTGTTGTCTTTTTTTTTGTATTATATATCTAATATACAAAATATGTTACTTTAAAATGTTATAGTCGCATTTATCGTTTTACGATTCTCACAAATGACATTTATTGATAATTTCAAGTCGGAGCAATTTTTTTATCGAATTTTGTTATCGACAGTAATGCTTAAGATGAAAAGTTAAATGTGATGATTATAAATAATATACTAAAAATTAATTGGACTTATTAAGTCTTACTTTTAATTAATTAAACTAAATCTTACTTTTGCCTCGTAAATTTTCATTTTCATTCTCAACCAAACATTAAATGTATTCAGACAAAAAAAATTTATATTAATATGAACAGAATTCAAATTTATGTTATGTTTATAATTTCAAATTTTTTTTATGATTGTTTAAAAAAAAAGACGAATTTTGTGAAACATAGAGCGTGCGATATTAAGTAATCATAAATTGTCAATTTTTTCCCATCCACAATTGACAAATCGTAAATCATGTATGTATCATAGCCGAAGAAGTATATGTAGATTTAATAATATATTCAATGATTCATTTGTTTCTGTAGCAACAAATAATTACAAAGCAAAAAAAATGAATTTAAGTTTCAAGAGAATCACTTTCGGTTCTTTTTTTCTATCCAGAATTTCTCAGTCTGAGGATGACATAATTTGAAATAAGGGCGATAATTAAAACTAGTTAAGAATATTGCCATTGGAGTTTTACCCTTTTTTTTCGCCATTTTCATTTCAAGTTAACAGTTCATAAGTTAAAATTTACATACGCATATATCCAGCACTAGTTTGATTTCATTTCCAATTTGGATTATATTTTGCAAATATTTACCAAATACTTCAAGAAGTATTGTGATTTAACAAAATAAACTGGTACTATGTTTATTTAGTATTTAATATTTAGTATGAATAAAAATGTGCCAGAAGTGAGGAAATTTGCTATGATTTAATTTAAGAAAGGATGACTGGATCTAGCAAATTCAATTACAACTAAATGAAATGATTGATTAAATTTTGAATATAAACATTTCAGATATATGGCTTAGCAATAGGAATATATTGCTTTTCTAGCTAGATTGCATCCTTTAATTATCGCTTGCTTTAATCGACAATTTTCTGCTTTGACTGACCGTAAAATTTTCATCCATTTCAAATCCATATTGTTACATTTCTTCTATTTCTGCATTTGTCAAATTATCAAACCAACAACGCTTGTTGTCATTTTCCTCTTTTACAATTTAAAGCTGACGAGAAGAACTTAAATAATTTAATCCTCCATAAACTTCAATAATTAAAAACACAAAATTAATGAAATTCGACAGTAAAAGTTCATGTAATTACATCGTTTCAAAAAGAAAAAAATAATCTAATATTAGAATGCGAAATTATTGAGGAATATACTGAATAACAAGAGAATATAATGAAGTATGAAAAGATAAAAGGATTGAAGATGAGAAAGATGTATAGATTTGATAGGATGTGAAAATTTCCGCCTTGCATTCCGCCTGGCATTCCGCCTTGCACTCTGATCGATTCATAGGCAGCTTATAGCAAAAGTTACAACTTTGAGGAAAGCTTACATACAAATAAATCTATACTTCAAATTGATTTCGTCGATGTTCGAATTTAAATTCAAATGAAATACTGTTTATTATCTCATCTATTTAATAAAAAACAAAATTCCAATCAAATCAAGGCTTCCTAAGCTAATTAATTAATACATGCTAGAGAATTAATAAATGTTTTTTGATTTGTTAAAAATTACAAAGATTATTTCATTATTAAAAATGACATTTTGAAATTACTTATCAATGTGTAACGTACGTAAATAATGATGTCAAACAACGATCTCTTGCTGAAATATGATTCCTTTGAAATATATTAATCATTTTAAGCTTTTATTTTATGAGTAATATCAGCTGAAGTTGATCTTATGAATCATGCAATGATATTGCATTTAATGTTTACCACTTTATTAAACTAATGAGATTAATTAATTTCTTATTATATTTATCAGGAGATATTGTATTTTATCAACTAAACAGCTGTTGATTCATCTATAAATAACGAAAAGCTTTGAGACAATATCATCAAATAATTAAAGGCTATCATTCAATCGACATTTGTCGTCGATGCAGAAAGATTATTGCTGTAGAGATATGAGATATGCTATTACTGTAAAAATCCTCTTTTTTTTATCACTTTTCCTATGAAAATGATCATTTGATTTATCAAAGAAGGATACCGCTGAGACTAGCAATTTTATTATCGCAATTATAATTGCCTTAATTGATTTTCAGCCTTTGCATTACTTTACAAATCAAGATTGCTTTGTTATTACAATACTAAGAATTTATTTTACAACTTTTTTTTCTCTTAAGATAATTTTGTTAATTATATGCAAAAGAGAAAGATACAAAGAGAGATTTCTATTTTTTTTCTGATATATAGATGTGATTTTAGACAAACTATATTTAATTTCTACTTGTATGATAATTTAGCTAATTAGATGTTACAAATGATAAAAAAAAAATTAACAAATGATTCAGTTTAACAAATAACTAATCTAAATCAAGTTTCGGTTTTTTTTTTTCCAATTGTTAAAGTTCAAGCGAGAAACTGTGATAGGACAGTCTCTAACTGGTCAAAAATTTTCAACTAAAAAGAAAAACAAAAGACGCAAATTGAATTTATATTAAACATAACATTGAATGTGTTAACTTTACTAATCTCATTCTCAATTATTAAAGCTGAATTTAGCAGTTTAGAATTTCAAAATGGTTTCATCCATTTGTTTGATCCTTTACTACAGACTCGAAATTATAGATGGACTGTATAAATGAGAATATATTGGAAAATAAATATAAATAAGAATATATTGGAAAATAATCACAACAATTTCAAAATAATCTTAACTATTATCCGTTAACATAAATATTTATCTCCTATAAAATCTAAGCAATTATATTTGCAAATCAACCGCAGGGCTTAATTGCTTGCAATGACCATCGGTCATTTACTGAGTTGAAATTTCGGATTTCTCTATTACAAATTTGCTTATCACACCCAAAAAAAAAGACAGAAAACGGGGGAAAATTAGTAACTGAGCCTTTTACATTTATCTTGAGATCAAAATATGAGCAGGTGCAGAATTCGGTTCAAAATGATATCAAAAAAAAAAAGCTAGAATGGCAGTTAATCATATGTATATATTTATGACTTTTTAAAATTCAATAAAATATGAAGCTACAATTCATCAACACAATAATTTATATGCAAAAAAAACAGGCTAACAATATTTTAAGCAAAAGCCTCAAAAGAGGTAATTTTTATGTAAACAAAAACAGTCCAACAATAAAGGATAAAGGCGTTGTTATCTTCATTGGTTCGAACTTTTCAAAATTTGTTTTAGAAGAAATTCATCTGATTGGATGGATATTTGCTATAGGCATTGGGCGTGGTGGTAAAATGTTTTGCCTGAAAATACTTACCTATTTTGAGATCTGGGAATAAAAGTAATGAATGATAGATAGATAAATAGATGAATATACGATGGGTTAGTAGATTGATTGATATCCGGATGGATGGATAAGATGAATGGATGGATAAAATGGATAGATGGATGCATAAATGATGTGATGTATGGTCGGTTGGGGTGTGTTCCTGTTATAAGATATTCAAGAATTTTAAGGCATTATAGGAGGAAAGAAAGGCGGCGCAAATTTGTGATTGCCTTTTCGTTGGATGAATAGCAAGCAATTTGAAATATTTTATTATTTGAGGGTTAGACCGCATTCCTTCTAATATTGCTGGTAACATTTAGCAAAAAGAAAGCATTTTTTTTTTTTTTTCAGTGCTTACTTACTTGCGATACTTTCGATTATTTCGACTAAGCTAAGCCTTCTTCTCTCTCTGTGCTAAACTTGACTAAACCAGACGGAATATTTTCTCACTCTACTATTAAACCACCATACTTTAAATCTACGAAACAAATCGTCAAAACGACGGCTCAATTTTTGAAAGAATTATTTTGCGGTAATTTCTTTTTCTCATTTCTGTTTCTTTTTCATCTTTTAATTTTCTCACAAACATACACAAATACACTCCAAAACTTTCAATTAAAATTATACGATATACATACATTGAACCAATGTGCTGCATTCTTGTCAAAATAAATAATCATAAATACATGGATGTCTCATATTGTTTGTCGCTATTAAAATGATAAGAGGATTTATCAAATTTTGTTAAAAATTCGAAAATATAAGTAATATTTGACAAATATAACTATGATATGACCACTACGTAAATTAATGATCAATTATTGCGACGTAAATAATAAACAAATAACAAAGGTGTAGAGTTTTTTGTTATCATTTTTTTTTTTTTTGTTTTGATAAAAAAGTTAGCAAAACGAAGGAATAAATAAAATGAGTAGCTAAAATTGTGGAATTAAGATAAATTAGATTTGAACTGATTGTTTAGATAGTAGATAGTTTTAAACATAGATAGTTTTAAACATACTGCCTATTCATAATTTTGTTAAATTTGATCTAAAATTTAGAACTAATTTTATTGATCCATAATTTTCAACTTTTGCGTAAATTAATATAATAGCTGCTCATCATGATGTAAATAATTGAAAAGAAATATAAGAAATTTGAATTTTATATACAAAATATTTCTTAGATGTTACAGCATGAATGAATCAATGATTCGGTGTTTATCATTATTTACCATATTCTTTACTTTATTGACTATTAGTTTGAAGTAAGGAATGAACTGAAATCTTTTTCCTAAAATATCCAATAATGCGGCCATGGATGATTGTTAAGCTAAGAAAAGTGATGTAAACTGCAAATCGATAGGAGGCGAAATCTTTTTGTACAGTAAAATTTTACCCATTGTGATGATTCTAGAATGGTCTCATTGAAATCAAACTTTAATTTGCATTCAAATTTTATTTAAACTTGAAAATATTAATGCCTTTTTAATTGCCATTTAATTTTATGAATAATAATGAAGTATTTAAGGGTAACTTTTTACACTATTACTTATAAAAATGAAAATAAGAAAGAAGTGAAAATTAATACAAATATTCGTAATAACAAGCATTTTATATTACGTGAGGAACTTTTGGAATTCATAAAATTCGAGTGAATCAAAATTCTTTGAAAATTAACAAATCCTATTAGATTCTATTGACCATATTGAAATTGCTGTTCAAATCTTGTTTTCACAGCTGTGATTTCATGTGATTCCCTTTGCTTCCACATTAACAAGTTCTACCTCATTTCTATTCGGTCATTTGATTTGTTATAACAGTAACGGAATTGTTCGGATGAAAATTTAAAAGTATAACTTTTTGGCTTCACATATTGATGTACCAATAGCCAGATGAGAATAATTTACAACATTATTCACAAATTACCCTGCATTAACTGATAATCTTTAATAAGCTTAACTTTTAACTTTTAACATTTATTATTTTTTGTAAAATTCTTGATTTTATTAAAAATATCATATTTTACTGAAAATGCTAACATTTCATTCCGGATATTGCAATTACATTTCTATCGGTAGGCGTAATTTCTTTAATTTTGGAATTTCGAAAAAATTATTTGAATATCTAATTAATATAATCAATTTTCTTTCCTATTAAGTCTATTTAACAAATCTTAACGAATAATATATGTTACAAATGTATAGGATTTTTATATGGAAAAAAAGAAATGGAAGAAGTTTAGCAATATAAAATGCTCTAGAATGCTGAAGAGATCTTTTAATTAATTACCGTCTCTTTGTTTACGAAAATTCTACCACTTTGATTTATTCTTTAATATGAAATCTATGATATGAAATTTTAAGATCCTAAAGATAAAATTAATACAAAATATCAATTAGATGCAAATAGGTAAATTGGATAAATTACATCAATTCTTGTATACTTATTATCATTGTATTGTAGTAAAAATGATTGTTTAATTAAAAATAGATAAAAAAGTAATTTGAATCATTTTGAATATTTACTAAAATAACTTTAATGATAGAATGAGAAATAATAATTATACTTAATCATTTCTTGTTCAATAATTTCATCGAAATTTTTCTATCCAATTTCATTTCGTACTTTCATAACAAATTTTTCCATCTTTAACTTTTATCTTTTTTTCTTTTTTTAATTTTCATTCATTTCTCTTCTTCTTCAATTCTTTACTATTTTTATTTTATTTTAAATGAGAAAAAAAGCTAGAAATAAGCAGTTGAACAGAGCAGAGATGCATACCAAATTTCATGACAACTATCCATCGAAGAAGCCAAAATTATTTAAAAACGAATTGAATTGGCATCGATCGATCATCCCTCGTCTCTACAACATGGACAAATACCGTAGTCGAAAATCATTCTGCCCTTTTTCCTTTTTCCTTTTTTTTTTTGTTTTTTCTCACATTTATTGATTTTGTACGATTGTTTGGATGAAAATTTTTAGTTTTTTTTTTTTTTTTTTGCTGAATAATCAGCCTATTATCTTGAATCATCCTTTAGCTAGCAAATATTTATTCAACAGTAGCTCATTTTTAATATTGCTTAGATATTATTACAGATTGACCAAACAACTCAATGGTCAAACTACTGACCAATTATTCATTTCATTAATTTGTTGTCCAAAATTATTTTCATAAACAATGTAAAATTTTGTAAAAATATAGAAGTAATATACATTGTTTGTATGTATTGGACAATCTATGAGTGTTATTTCTGTAACTATCTTTAAATTTATAAAAGAATTAACTAAAAAATATTAAATATAAATCATAATTGAATCGAAAATGATAATGAAGTTGTTTCATAATGGAAAATAAATATTTCAGGCGGGTCAAATGGAAATGAAAGAGATCCATTAACAGCTGATGTAACGTCGATAATGAAAGCGACAAACTTACCTGGTACCGATTCTAAGGAATTGATCGATCTTGAAGTTGTCGTATTGAATTGGGCCAAGCAAATTTTCGATGTTACAAAAACTAAATCAGAAGCTAAAATCAAGAAAAAATTTCTCCAGGTATTTCATCATCTAGGAATAAATGTATTTCTCATAGTATTTTGAATATTTACACACAATGGAAGTACACAAAGTTTCATTTCATTTTCAATAATATATGATTTAAAATTTTTGCATAAAATCAATAAAATGTTACTTAAAATTGTTTTTTGAAATTTAAAGTTTAAAAGAAGTCAAAGTTCAAGTTACATTTCACAGAGTTAATTATAATGCTGTTCAAGTAAGAAGCATTGAGTTCAGATGACTCAAATAGAATCAAAGCTCGTTGTCAGTGTCCACTTTTCCATTTCTTCATCAGTTATTAGCTAAACATATCAATTTGATTGTAATATTATCGAACAAAACATTCTCCAAAGTTTTTCGTCAAATTTTTGTCAACAATTCCTTTACTTTCTTTAGTAATGCAACAAACAGTTATTATCTCTTCTGTCATTAATTAATGAATATTTTATTTAAATAGGATCAAATTTCGATGTGATTGTATCATTGGCTTAAATGTATGGTTGTTAGCAGAAAGGATGAAATATCATTTGTGTAGTAAATTCAGTTTATGTAACAAATACTTTTTTTTATCTTAATTTTCAATAAATTTTTACCAAAGATTATTGAAGTTATCATTGTTTATAGTGATCATTAATGGAATTAAAATAGAGTAATGAAAATAATCTGAAGAAGATATGTAAATATTTATCTTGATCAGTACGTTAATATAATGCTTCCAAAAACCAAACTTCGACTGATATTTGAATATTAGTCATTTCGATTTATCACACTGGATAAAGAACAATATAGATGGTGATAAGGATAATTATTCATGAAATAAGCAAATAATATATAACAATATACATATATCCATTTATTAATCCATTAATTATCTTTAATTAATGAAATTCATAATTTTTAATCATCCCATGTCTTAAATTTCTGGACACTTTGTTTTTTTTTTTTCCTTTTTTCTTTTTGTTTTACAATTTTATAACTTTTCACGGAAGGTAAGTTAGGATAAATTCATTAAAGAATGAGAAAAGTAAGGTTGAATGTTGTTTATTCGTTGTGCATGCGAAGAAAGCTTGTCATCAAATGATGACAACCATACATTTATTGCTATGAATTTTATGGATGGCTCATTTCGTGCATTAAATTGCCACCTTTTATAAATGATCCAAGCAAACATTCGTCTTTTCAGTAATATGTAAACAGCTAGCTCCAATACAACGACTAAGGATTAGAGGTTAACAGGAAGTGAAAGAGAGATCAGTTAATTATAATTGCAGAAAATTAGATATGCATTGTCAGTTCAACTGAATTTCAACGATTATTTGTTGTTTGATGAAGTAAGGAAGGCAAAATGGAAAAAAAATTTATTGGAAAAAATTGTTGCAAAAATCAGAAAGAAAAGTTGAAATTTATTTCAATTGATCTGAAAAATGACCCTGTTGGATCTGTTGGATGCAATTGCTTTGATAATTTCGAGCAAAGTTATGCTCTTGTGATGGACATTAGACGAAAATACGAAATGAATAATTAACGACTTCTACTCCTCTTTAACATAACTATCTTCATTGATCATTTAGATCGGATGCTTCCGATCGTGTAACAAATTATATTTCATTTTGTGCACCTGTTTTTGTTGAATATATTTTTAAATTTAACAAAAAGTTCGAGATTATATAATTATCACTATTTTCTTACTATTTACATTAACTAAACTTCGAAAGTCGAATAACTAACAATTTGTTGTGAATTTAACAAATTCAAATTTTTATATTCAGAGAAAAGGAAAAAAAATGAAGCAGGAGTTGAAACATGCAAAAAAAAAGGAAAAAAATCTCGGGATTGAAAATGAGGGAACAAAAATCTTATCATTTCTTCAATTTAATATTTTCATTTTTAAAAAGAAAAAACATTTCTTTGTTATTTCAAAATAAAAAGTAATAAAAAAAAGTGCAAATTTAAGAAAGTTTGGAAAATTACAAAACCATTTTGCTTTAATTAATCGATGAAAAAAAAGTGTCTTTTGATAAGACAAATGAGAATTATTTCAATTAATTTTGTTTATTTGCCTTTTTTTCCAAGTATATAAAATTACAGTATAATATCAATTGGTCTCATCTGTTCAATGAATCATTGGAACCAGTATATACGATTGGTAGTACGAATGTTAAAAATATTTATCAATCAAAAGATGAGCAATGCTTATTTAAATCAACATTTACCAATACAACCGAACGTGAACAGGAATATTCATTCAGGACGGAACGTTCAACACGTAGCGCTGCAACGGTAATTGTTGGTAAGATTAGTTCGTTTCATTTCCGAACTTTATGATAACTGTTTCGAAATATTGGATTAGTAATAAAATGAAATTTATTAATTTATTTGATTACAATAATTAAAATTTGCACTAAAATTGGTTGAAAATCTTCTAGAATTGAAAAATAAATTTTGAACAATTATGAAAATTTTCACTCAATCGAATAGTTGTTATCAGTGATGTTACAATATATTTTATCATATGATCCTTTTTTCACCGGAAGAAAAAGAGGGAAAGAGAGCGAGAGAGAGATGGAAAAAAAAGATTAATTATAATAATTAAAATTGCACTAAAATTGGTTGAAAATTTTCTAGAGTTTAAAAATAAATTTTAAACAGCTATGGAGATTTCCATTCAATCGGGATAGTGACATTACAATGTATTTTATCATATGATCTTTTTTTATTGGAAGAAAAAGAGGAAAAGAAAGCGAGAGAGAGAGAGAGAGAAATGGGAAAAAATAGGAAAATTAGAAGTGTAATTATAATTTTTAAATCTTTTTATAATTTTACATATCGTCCAAATATTGGAGAGAAATTGAACCTTAAAAGTATCAACCTGCAAACTGTTTTTGCCGAAAAAATGCCACAACAATGTAAATTGATAAGAATGAAATTTGTTTTGTAGAGAAAGGTGTATGTCGTGGATCTGAAATGGCATTAAAATTAAAAACTCCATGCGAAGTAGTAGAAGCAAATGCTGGATTTAATACTGAATTAATGGTGGTAAATATTGGTGAGAATACAATTGAGGAAGAGCTTGCATGGGGTGTTGATAGTACCGTTCGGGTACCAGCATTTTGCGAAACCGTTGCTGAGCTAATCGTTTTGGAAGATCATCAAACTAGGCTTGTTTTACTTTTTTTTTTTTGTTTTTTTTTTTGATTCCATGATTACCATGAAATGATTCATTATTATTGGCAATCAGTCTATTGCTCAAACATTAACAAAAAGCCTTGTTTGTTAAAACTGATAAAAATGAAATGATTTATTTTATCGTTATCTCATAAGGGAAAGAAATACATGATTACATCCGCTGAGAGGTTGTGTTAATATTTTCAAATACATTCTTTTGAATTATGTGCTTATTACTTTTTACACAAATTAGGATTATTTTTAAAAAAATGAAAAACGATTCAGCGAAATTTATCATTTCAAATATTATTAGAGATAATGTATGAATTAGGAGCATGATTTTAATCCTAGTTTTAAAAGTCATTATGGCTCTAAATCAAATTCATAATGAACTAATAAGAGCAATGGTAAGTTTGTTCCGCAAGGAAGCTTAAATAATCGATCATTTATTTTGTTTCAATAGAATTACAGCAAGACGATGATATTTTTGTAGAAAATTTTCAATCGAAAATCGCATGTCAGGCAAAATTATCGTTACGGTAACAAATATAAAGGATAATAACAGTCTGGTAACAATAATTGATGGTAAAATTGCCGATATCATACGTGGTATAACAAACTATTCTTCATTGGGCTTCACAGTGCAAAATGATGTAATTTTTTTTGTTGTTCTTTCTTTTTTCAGATTTAATTTAAATTTTATTTCAAAAATTACAAAATCGTATCATGAAAAAAACTCAAATATGCGGCGGATATTCTTTCGAAATTTTGTGATGATATGCTTAAGTCATCTACTCATTATCAGTGAAGTTTTTTTAATTGCTTTAGCGATTATTATGAAGTTTAGCTTTCAAAATAAACTTTAGACATTCGATTAGCTCACCACTCTTAGTTATGCACTGCTCTAGTTCATTAGCAAGTAATTCAACTTTCTTCAAGTATTATCATCAGTCATTGCCTTCAATTTTATTATAAATAATGCATATAAATGATCCTCAACTATAAAATGACCTATCTATTCATTATCTAACACATCGAGTTAAATTTAGTCCAAAAAACTTCGCGTGTATCAAAGAAATAGAAAAATTTTTATGTTGCAATGTCAATTTTTTGTAATGTTATTTATACTGTCAGCATCAGTGCTTGAAAAGGAATAACAATTGTTTTATGTCTTCATAATAATCACTATAACTAACTACAGGTTGTTTCATATACGACGAAAGGGACTTGCAAGTTCAAATATGGCGTAGAGCAAAAGGTTAAAATAACAGAACATCACATTTAGCATCCACGTGAACTATACGTGTCAACATTGCTTGTTACTTTTTATGCTCACTTTTCATTTATCCCACCTACTTGTAGATAATCATATATTGTTCAGTATTTACGTTATTTGCAGAAAAACAGTTATAAATGAAAAACTCATTCACGTAATGTCACACGCTAACTTTAAGACTGCAATACATGAACCATTCCACAACTACTAGTTCATCAATTAGTTCATTAATCTTTTATTAAATTCATAAATTTCATCCGCAACTCCAAGAACTCGAACTCTTTGGCATATATTTCCATCTCATACTATTCCTCATCTCTACATTTCAAACGATTCTATGAGACATGATTACTGCATTCGCATGAATATCACAGGCTATCGTAATAAAATGTTTCAGTAATTCTCAATCGAGCATCTTGACCAATAACTTTCCTTTTTCCTATATTAAAATTAAGCACTTATTTAACAACCAAGCTGGACAATCGAATAAGTATCCTTTGGATAATCCCAAATATTGCCAGGCTCTGATGCTTTCTGTTGCATAATTATTAATAAATAATTCAAACTGTTTCGAGCAAAATACTTTAATGTAGAAAATAGTGTTTATAAATGAATGTAGAATTAATTGAAAGATGGGACAGGATGTGACATAATCCATAAAACAACAAATTCAAAGAATCCACTTCCAAAGTTAAGATAAAAATATACAAGTCATAAAAAAAGTGGAGAAAACATACAAAGTAATGATCGATAACGGAGATAGTGATAATGCTGATCTCCTTTTTAAAGCACTTGACATATTTCTGAGATACTTTATTTATGAGAAAGAAAATTTTTTTTAAATGAAAATTTAATAAGAGACATATTTGCGTTACTTAATGAAGGAGAGACAGACAGACACACACACACACACACACGCATACATACACACACATATACATATACAAAGCAGGAAACAAATGTAATAAAATCCGTTGAAGAAAAAATTGGCTATAAAACCCAACATGGCTATAACGAAATGCAAAAAACTTCAACAAAAGGGGCGGTTTAAAATGAAACAGCAAATGGTGAGCCCGGTATATTAATTTCACCATATTTGATGAAAACAAATCCTTTGACCCTTTCTTGAATACGATAGGTAGCCGCGTATCGACCACTTCCTAGATGTCGTACTGTAACTTCCTCACACGGTCCTTTCGATGTAAGCACACCGACGAACAGAAGATTTTCACCTCAATAGCCAAGTCTTATTGATAAATTTATTATTTGCTTTTGTAAAAAGCTCGAAAAAAAAGATCGGTCAGATTTTGTTTTCTTTTTTGAACGGAACACTTATTGATCAGGCCTTAAAAAAGATTTACATTACACACATTGCAAATGATAAAAGGATGAACCTGCAAGACTAGTGTCAATGTTGAAACCAGCTGGTCGACCTGGGAAAAATTTATTCAAACCGCCACCTTTGACGGTAACTTTGCTTGCATCTCCTTTCAATACCGGGACTTGCGCAACTGTCCCCTTAGTTGTCTTAGCTGGCGCTTGAATCTAAAACTGGAGATATCTTTACCACAGAAGTTTAAATTAAGCATTTTCAAGTAAATCGAGACACAAACCTACACAGCCTAATAATAGTACCTTCTCTGGTCCATCTCCTTTCCCTCTCTCTAACTTTTGCTCGTCTTCCATATCTTATAAAAAAATCATAAAGATGAAAATTTCAGGGGAAGAAATAAACGACCATTAAATTAAACATGATTAAAGGATAACCTTGATAAGCGAAGTATCCGGCTCACCACCTCCGCCAAGTTCCTTACCATCCACAATTATTTTGAACGGTGAACAAGGAATATGAACACCTTAACAAAAACATAAAACTTACTAAAATGAAAGATGAAATGCAGAATCTACATAGGAATGGGAAACAGTTTTCATTCAGAAATATTTGTCATAAACATCATCGCCCATTATCTCATTCTAATTCTCAGACAATAGATGCAATTTATCTGCAAGTCAACATACCTGAATATTTGATGTCTACAAAATACGCTCCAGGCGCCAATGCCATGTATCGTACCTTATAACCCATTTCAAGCTATAATTTTTGAAATATTTATTTGGTAAATTCCATGAAAAAAAGCGACGATATTATTAGAAACGAACAAATGCAAAATCAGTAGGGCTGTTCGATTGTTTAATTAAGAGGAAGCTTAAATTCAAGATGGCTATAACCGCGTATTGAACTCTGGTGTAAAGCTAAAGAGCAAATCATTGAATCTATCCAATATTTTAGTTCACTGTACTTTTGGATGAAATAAAATATTTGTAATTGAATCGTAAAGCATAGGACCATCACGAGCGGCACAATGAAGCTAGAAAACCAACTAACCTCATACGCATCTAAAGTGACTTTTGATGGTCCATCAATTTGAATTTGAAGAAGTCCCGCTCCAGCATTACAAGTATTAATGATGAATTCGCACTTATGACCAGTTTGTCCACCGTGTATACCATCACCACTTACTGTGATCGTTGTTGGATCACTCTCCTCAACCGCACCAACACGCAAACGAAACGGTGAGTCACGCATCGGTGCGCCATCAAGGGTTACGTCAACATAATAGTTTCCTGACTAAAAAAAAAAACTATCTGTAAGAGAAATTACCGAAGTGAATACAATTGAAAATTTTAGTCACCGGAAATCTTAAATTGGAAAAAAAGACAAATACCTCTGTAGGGATGAACCGTAAAGCGTACGATTCGTTTTCGTCAATTGGAACAATATCAATTGTTTCAATCTTATTACTTGGTGTGTGAACTTTTGCTTCGAGGTGACCCGCTGCATGATGTGTGAGTACCGTGAAGGTACATGCCTTACCCGGCGATCCAGAATCTGGGAACGATGCTAACTCAAGTCGGCGAGTTTCTCCTGTTCTGGGGGATACGAATACCTATTAAAAAAAAATGCATCCGAAAGTTTAAAACTTTGAATAAGCATGAAGTATACGAGGAAATGCATGAAGAATATCTAAGATCCGCAGTTATAATCTATCAGAAAAAACATCATGAAAGTACTTACTTTAAATGGTGAATCCGTTATGTGTTCATTGTTAAATTTGATACCTACCAAATACTCGCCCGGCTTGCTCGCTTTGTAAGTAAAATGGCAACTTCCCTCCTAAAAAAGTAGTTTTATTTATACATCAATGATTTTTCTTCAATGCAACCATCTCGTTAAAACAACCACTAAGTAGCTGGTAAATCTCAATCAATCTAACTGTTCTGTCTAAAGTAGTTATTTTTTCTTCCGAAAGAAATAACTGTAATGAACTTATTAATCATCACTAACAAGAAGTTCACATCAATTGAAATTGTTTGCAACTACAAAAATAGTCGAAAATAAGGCATGCCATATCAATGTACACCTTATGGTCATGAAATTGCAGTGCGACTTCCGATGGTCCTTCCATGGTCACTTCAAGTTCTCCTCGTCCAGCTTCTCTGGTGTAAACATTAATCGACTGCTTGTTGTTTGTTTCTCCTCGTAGTATTCCAACTCCTCCTGCACGCACTTTGTGTGCCCCTGTCTCTGTCAAATGTCCAACGGTAAACTGGAATGGACTTCCTGAAAATTGAAAACAACGTTTCGAAGTGATTTTCTAACGTTTCTTGTTTTTGGAAGAAGGAAAATTCAAATTTCTGAACATATAGACAGAACAGATTTACCAAAAATATGTTGTCCCTTGTTGAAGACAGAAATAGCATGAGGACCATCCATTTCAGGCTTGAAACCAATCTGGTAAAGACTATCACCAATGTCACGCACTTCAATATCGTAGCTTTTTCCTTTAGGATCCATAACTTTCGCCGTTGTTTCCATTGGGGATGTATTCTCCAGTTGCAGATACATAGCAGCATTTCCATTGGGTAGTACCAATGAAGCCTTAAAATCGTTCCTTAGCACTTGATTTCGAACTACTAATTACGAAAATTAATCTGTTAATCTGTTAAGTACTTTAATCTAACGATTCAAAAGATGTTTTCACAGAACTAAACATTTACCTGATCCAACACCTTCGTGGCTGTTTTCTTCACAGAGCCTAATCCTTTGCCAGTACAATTAATGGTAAATGGACTATCTGCAAATATGAAAAGTTTGCCAATTTCGCTGGGAGATCTGCAAAAAAAAAAAGAAAAAGAAAAATACAATTATTAAAATGGAAAGCATCCACTAACCTTTTACATGTACATCTGCAAATTTTATGGACATAATGTAAATTCCCGGTTCCGTCGGTTTGTAGGCGATACTAATCAAGCCTTCCTTTGTGTCAGTACGTTTTAGTTCAGCTTTTGATGGCCCCTCAATAGATACAGATAGACCGCCATAACCTGGAATTTAATTAAAGCTACTGATATGAACTAACTTTTCATGCAATCAACTAAATGATTTTGATGAACCTGCATTACGCGTATCTACCGTCACATCGTTATACTGCTGAGAAATGGCATTCGCTTTCCCATTACCACTGACTGTAACTTTTGACGCATTTCCGATCTACAATAAATTTCACGCCACTTATAGGTACAGGTATTAAATGGATATCAATGACTGAAAAACAATAACTGCGACTTACTTGATTTTTACCAACTTTAATTGGGAAAGGTGATTTTGGTATGACTTGACCTTTCTTTTTGACAGTGATCAAATGTTCCCCCACCTCACGCGGAGTAAATGAAACACCTAAAAAGGCACTGACTGATTCTAATTTGAAATATTGACATCATAGTTGAAAACTACCAACAAATATCATAAAATATCAAACTCAAAGAATATATGCAAAAGAATGCGAAATAATGATGAGAGAGCAATCATTAATACCAATTTTAGAAGAATCAATATGTCGGATGAAACATGGCTCTTCAATACCACTTGGACTTTTTATTGAAGCTGAAAATCCTTTGATTTCCGTATCCGCAACATCTAGTGAGACCTGTATTCATAACAATGAATTCACGGATTAATGGTAACAGGGTGAACAGAAATAAAATCTTGCTGTCATTGAAGGCTTTGAAGAAAAAAAATCTAAGAAAAAACGTTGAACTTGTCCTCTTAACCAAAACAAATGCAAAAAATAAGAAAAAAACCTCTGATGTTGATATTACTGATAAGTGGGCACGTTTCTGACCTTCACCAGCTACAACGACAACAAACGGTGAACCTTTCACTGGTTTTCCAGAAAGTTTTACATGCACTCTGTATTCACCAGGAACAGGTGGCACCCACGCTACGGAACACGTACCATCCTGAAAGGAAAAATGTTTAAAAATTTTTTGACCAACTCATTCATGAATGTAAATTTAAAGGTAACCTTATTATCATGACATTTGATTGTTGCTTTTGCAGCTCCATCAACCGCAACCGCCAATTCTTTAAATGGTGAACCTTTGGCGCAAACTGTGAATAGTGCTGGCTCACCAACTACTGCCTTACTTAAGCCAGGGCCATATACTGTTACATACCCATCAGCCGCATCACTGACATAAAAAGAAATTGGACTTCCGGACATGTTAACTCCATCATGCTGTACTGTTAGAAGATGATTGCCGCTTTGTTTCGGGTGGTACGTCACTGTCACACTTCCGTCAGCATTATCCTATAATTCAAACAAAAAAAAAAATATTGTATTTGAAAATTAGTTGGAGAATCAATTTTATTTCTTACTGTATAACTTCCTGCAAAATTATGTATATAAGGTTTTTTAAATTAAAAGTTACGGAATACAATACAGGTTAAAGTTTTATTGGTTAAAATCTGTCTCAGGCAAAATCTATCTGACAACAAACCTATGTCAAACCTCCAAAACTAACCTTAATGCGCGTAGTATCTTTTTTGCCAGACGGCATTCTCACTGATGCGCTTAGTTTGTCAAACTGGTAATCGGAAGTTATTGAGAAACGAAAAATGCGCGGTAATAAAGGTTCCTCAACGTTATAAAAGCACTCTTCCGAATCTGCTTCACGTTTTAATAATGCTACTTCAGGTTCATCCACAACAGCTGGTGCACACTTTAAGTAAAAGATTACTTTTGATACTAGTTGCAATTTGCTGCAGAAAAGAAACAAATGATAAATAAGATTAAAAATCATGCAATCTTCATCATAACAAATTGCAAACAACAGCAACTGCTTTTTGGAAACAGTTGTTCTCTTCACAATATAACTTACTATCATTTCCGCACCTGCGGAATCTTTTTTTATGTTCCCAAAAGAAGCATAAATTGAGAGGTTAATTAAGCAATCCGAAGTTACTTATGATAGAATGATACTTATACTACGAAAATCCTAGCATAGCTGAAGAATTTTCAAATTTTGAAACTATGCTGAACTACGATTATTAGAAATGAAAATTGCAATCCAAATTTCTGAAATAAAAAGTTTCCAATTGTTTATCTAGAATTGAAGAATGGAGAAGAATGAACTGAAAGAAGCGAATATCGGACAGCAACAAAATTTCTTAATCCAATAAAAACATTAGCGATGTTCATAATCCTGAACAGAAAAAGAAATTCCAAAATGCTTATTTCAATAAAAGTTCTATTGGCAAATGAAATAAATTCCAGTAAATGACGTTAATGCAAACGATTTTCAGTTTAATAAAAGTGAACATATGGTGGGAATCCTGCAAACATCCACCAGTGAATGGCATGCGAAGAGAAGGATCAAATACATGTTATTCGATATCAGCCAAATTATTTGCAAGTAGTTAAATTAAAAAAAAAAATGAAATGAGACCAGATCACATTTTTTTCTAAAAACTGGAGATTTATGAGGCACAAATAAAATTTTTTCTCAACTATAACATAATTTGCCGAAATGTGGATAGAGTGATTTAAGGACAAAATAATAAGCAGAAACAGTGAGAGATGATAAAATTATTTCATGGTCAAACTTGGTCATATCTTTCATCATCTTTATTGAAATCTAAAAAAAGTGAATTCCAGAAGATCTTGAGCTTAAGACTCAAAAAAAACTGCATATAACAATCTTTAATTATCAAATCAATGTGTGGAGGAGTTAAAAAAACTCATCTAATCTAAAGTTGTTTTTGCATTTAGAAATGCAGAGAAAAATAAACCTATGAATTACTGAAGAAAAACCAACTTCTCTAGCTGGTAAATAATAATGTTTTAATGAAGAACTGGCAGACACATCGATTGTTTTTTCCAGCAAATATTTTTCGCTGTGAAAAAAAATTTTTTTTCAAAACTACTTGAAAGCTAAACTCATTTGCCCTTATTCATCCTTTGCACGTACTAAAATTTTAATTCAACACAAGCATTTTCGTTTAAAAATAAATTAGACTGATCAAGCCAAATAGAAAATGTAATCCAAATAAGGTTGTCATTTCAATTTGTCCAGATAAAGTTAGATTTGCTAACCTCAAAACTGAATGTGCCATTAGGTATTTCAACACCGCCATACATCAGTGAAACTTGGTGCGGTCCTTCATGATGTGGAGTAAATGTTATCAAATAACAGCCATCATTTTGTTCCTCAATATTCACTTCTAAATCATCTCTATCGGAGACAATATTCAATGCACCTTCTCCTCCACAATTTGCATTAACTTTGAATGTTTTCGGCTCTCCAATAATCCAGAATCTATCTAGTGGTTTCCCTAAAATTCTACCAAATGAATATTACAGTAAAATCGAACTAAGAGAATAACAAATTTTAAATTCTTGAACAATCGTAAAGTGATGTAATACTTCCAACCATCCAAAAGAGAATTAATTTGCAATACGCTTCTAATAAAAACAAATAGAGAACTTACGTTCCAAATAGCATTTGCTTGCAGAACCAACCGGAACAGCAGTTAACTCATATGGCTTCGAATGTAACGGTTTCCCACTACCATATATGATGATAACGTACGTTCCAACCATATCAGGAACAAATTCAAGTAAATATATCCCTTTATCCGTTGTTTCTACGAGCGATGATTTTCTAGATTTATTGTCCGGACCCTATTTAAGGATTCAAAATTAAATTTTCCTTCTATATTTGGCCCCAGTGACCACTGAATTTAGTTTCTTCCAAAAAAAAAAAAAATTACTTTTATCTCGGCCATCAGAGTGTCAATTTTGCCAGCTTTCTTTGCATCAATTAAGACACCATATCGAAGAGAAGCTTGTATTTTATAAGGCAGAATCCCGGAATCACCTTTTAGCATCACGCATTCTTGTTCCTCTTGTTCAATAACAAAATCCAACGGCCTAGAAATTCAAATCTTGGTTGCATTCTATCAGATGTGAGAAATTTTTCGAAAAAAATCGGCTCGATAAAGAATTAGCGTCATCAAAAATTATCAGTGAAAACAGAATGAATAATTTACCTTCCATGGAGAAGTTGACCACCGTAAAAAACTTCCAATGGCAATATTTCACCTACTTTGGCTTTCGGTGTAAATGTTACTCGATATACTCGCGGCTTAATTTCTTCAATAAATGGTTGCTGAAAACCGATAGGAAGTCGTGCACTGATAGGTTCCATAGCAGTGCGTGTAGCATCGATCAGGAATGACGCAGGTACACCGGCTCGCACGTATCCATTATTATAACCGGTTAACAGGATTTTGGACGGATCATATCCATAATCCACCAAGACCGTAAAAGGTGAACCTCAACAAATCACTTGTTAACATACTAACAAGATGAATAATGACATAAAATATAAAATCAAAAAAATGAAAGTAAAGAAATAACATTTACCGGGAATTTCTTCTTCACGATCACCAAAATAAATGCTTATTTCGTACAGTCCAGGAGTTTGTGCAATATATTCTACAGTGCACAAACCGTCGGAATGATCAGTGACGTTTGTTTTCGCTTCCGATGGTCCTCTGATCGCCATTTTCATTCTATCTCCTCCAGCATCCTAAATTCACTTTTCCTCACTCACTCAGAATCCTATTGTTAAAAGAAAGCTTCGCGTTTAACTAAATTAAACAAATACAATTCCGAAATGAAAACAAATTTTTTGCAAGTGCAAATGATAAAATTTGTTTGCTACTCCATACCTTCATATCCACCTGGAATTTTGCCGCAACACCAACTATTGCACGCTTAAGTCCATCTCCGTTAACTCGGCACATCGTTGCGTCTTGGTTTCGACGAACGATGATCTGCGATTCGCAAACCAAATTTTCATCAAAGAAAACAGCAAATTTTGTCTTACCAACATTTTTGGCTATCCAGAAGCCTGGAAACAATATCAGTAGGCCATCACAAAATTGAGAAAAAAATGCTCCAATAAGATATAACCTTTGAAAATGGTTGAATTATAATCATGTTCAAGAGGAATCATATATTTTGATCCACTAGCTTCTTCCACAATAACTTCGACACCATTCTTCATGGGTGTTAAATTACCAGTATTAATAACGATTTCCTCTCGATGTCCAATTGCGACAGCATCTTGAAAATAGGTTTTGTCTTACGAATATCAGAAAAGAGATATTGAAAATTTCTTTAATCTCTGTAAGATGAATGAGAATAAATAATCAAAGAAAAAGATTTCCAACACGAGTCGAATTCCCAACCATTATTTAAACCATCTATCACAATCGATGAAGTATCAACTGGTTTCACATTGATGTTCATTTTCATTAATTCTGTATCGTCGTAATATAATGTCAACTGAAACAAAGAGTGACAGAGTAAATGGTGAAAGTTCATTAAAACTAAACTAATAATTATTTAAATTTTTGAATAACAAACATTACCTCATACAGACCAGCTTGAGGAGCAGTATAAGCCGCTGTAAGTGTTCCATTTTTATTATCAGCCAATACAACATTCACCGGCGTTCCATTTTGATGATGCAATTGCAAGTGGATTTTTTTGACATTACCAACATTTTGTGGATCAATGATAAAGCTTACTAATCGATTCGCATGAACATCTGGTCCAATACCAGCACCGTAAATTCGGACTTTGCTTACATCAATTATTTTTCGAACTACTACCTGAATATGAAAGTGGTTGAAAAAATCACCTGGAATAAAACTTATCCAGTGGAACTAGGATAAAGATTATTTTGGCAAATCATTTTAAAATTGAAGCTTTTTTTTAACATGAAATAAAAGTTCAACTGAAAAGAGACCACAAATGGTGATCCTGGAATAGCGACACCGCCAACTGACAACAGAAAATAGTATCGACCGAGTGCTTGTGGAACAAAGCGGCATTCATACTGTCCAGATTTAGTTTCCATTACTTGTATTGGAACTTCTTCGTACTTTTCATCCAATGCTCTTACTAATGGTTTAAGACGTACTAAAAAAAAAAAAATATTGAATGTAATACTGGACAATGGCTGAAATGTTTTCTTTATACAAGTATTTATGCCACATGCAACAAATACTAGCAACAATATGGAATAGAAGCCTTAATTAGGATTGGACAATTCTCTGTGCACTGTGTCTCTAACTGATGACACTTGCATCCAGACAAGAATGAATTTTATTCCTCGAAAAAACTCATTGTTTTTTATTTTATTTCTATTCACTGATTACCAGTTTCCAAATTTCGATTGTCAGACTAATCGGACAGCCGACACACAATTACTTTAACCCGAATCGAAGAATTTCACAAACACCAATCCGAATACCTTATCAAGAATAGCAGTAAATATAATGGTAGTGCAATAATAAGTAGGGAAATGGATCAGTAGAAATGTGTCAAGCCTTTTGCGCAAAGATAAGAAAACGCTCCCAGAATCAAATCAATTTTAATAAGCATGGCTAAATACTTCCAATATATACCTTTTGTATCGGGCATTTCGATCCAGAATGTTAAATTTTCGCCTTGTAAAGCAGTGAAATCAGGTCTGATACCACATAACCGCATATCAGCAACTTTTAGATTATTATTAGCTGGTTGAACTTGCACAATGAATGGTGAACCTTTGATATGCTCACCAGCATAGCACACCTTTATTGTGTAAATGCCAGGTGCAGTAGGCTGGAAATTTTTTTTAATTCAGTTTTATAGTTAAACCCATTAATTTTAATTTGAAAAAGTTGAAGAAATTGCTTTCATAAAATCCAAACTATTTATTAAAAACTAGCGAATAGCTGATAGGAGTAAAACATGCTTGATGCAAATACTAATTCAAAAATCAAGAGGAGAAACAGCTTGATTCGAATTAAAGGAAGAGTCAAGTTAAATTCATCTGTTTTAATACAAACTTTCTAAATTTCGCTAAACAAAAAAGGTTAAAATCAGAATTAAAAAATGAAAATTAAAAACTGACAGTAAATCGAGCAACAGCAGATCCGTCCTTATTGTCTACCAATTCTATATCCGGTTTCTCGGTATTATTTTCTGACATCAATGTTCTCCCACTGACAACAATATCTATAATATATGTTAACTTTTCAAACAACCGATACTACTCAGAAAAAACCTAGTAGGCATTCTGTAGATACAAAAAACTCGACAAAAATCTACCAATCTGCTCACAACGACCACCATTTGTTTCGACAAGGAAGATACTTGGCAAATTTGCAACACCGCTCTCTAATCCTGGTCCGAATGCGCGTACTTTTGAATCGCTTTTTGGTGACACCATTATCTTAAAATGAGCTTTAATTTATTCCAAAAATCCATTAAAAAAAAAGAAAACTGGCTCATGAAACGAAAAACCAAACAGAACTAGTTCAAAAAATACAAAAAAAGCCGCCATAGCGACTACTACCATTACCTAATCGATATTCCACACATATACATAATTAACCCTTACACTGAAATACTGTTCTTATAACGCAACTAAATTGGGATAACAGTCCATCTCGCGTAGAGCAAACTATTATTTGTACAGTTATTTGGCATCCGCTCAAATTGCTTTTTTTTTCTGATTATTCTATGAAGTTCATGCCAAATTAAATACACATTCACATGTATATATATTTAAAAATATTTTACTCAAAATGAACCTTATATGGGCTTTTATCGATGTGCATTTCATTCAACAATACGGCGACTTCATAAATTCCAACTTCGTGTGGCCGATATTTAAAAATTTTCAAATGCAAATTTTCATCCACTGTTTCACTCACTAGTATTTCGTTTCCAGCTACAGAATTTTGTATTTAAGCTAACATAAATTTTATTTTATCTTCAATAACACCACTTAATCCAACCTTTCCGAAAATATTCCTTTTCTCTTTTAATTCATCCAGTACTTTTTAATTTACAACCCGCCTCATATCCTCCAACAGCAAAATCCCATTTCTAATCCAAACCTCAGTTAACTTATTTCATCGCTTTGGAGAAATAATCCACAGTCAACTTCTCTGTTCTTTACAATTCTGCGCCACTAAATATTTTAATGCCAAACAAAGGACCAAAATATTTTTCACAATCATCAGATGAACTTTTGACCTCATTTATCCTGAGCTATATCCAAGGCTATTTTAGATCAATTATGATACTTACATCGCCCCCGAACTCGCACACATGGAGGTCCCAATACGTTATCACTGTAATCCGCATAAACGATTACTTCTTCGCCACTCTGAATACCACTGGGCTCAAGACCTCTACCCCAAATATTAATTTGTACTGAAAACAAACCATTATTTTATTCTAGTATTATTATCTTCCTTCATACTTCAGATATTTTGCCTTTATTCCAACTACCTAGAATTGAAAACGGTCACTGCAATGAAAAAATGCAAAAATACTTCTGCTGGATATTTAATTTATATTACATCATTTCTGGTGGATATTTAATTTATATTACAATGAGCGATAGATATTTGTGTTACCTCGTGGAATAACTGTGAGTGGAAATGGACTACCAGCAATCCGGTTTCCTTTTTGGAAAACGTTTAGTTCGTATACACCTTCTCGTTTTGGTATGAACTGACCTTTGAAAGCATTATCATCAAAGGTCACCGGTACTACGAATCCTTTATCAAATGGAGGAACTACAAAAACCTGCAATGCTTTTCATCCCTGCACAAGTCCTATATATTATTCTATTATCTTCTTATCCAATTACGTAACTTATCCTAAATAAATATTAAATACAAATAAAATGTGACTGGCTGTTCTAAACATTTCTAAAAAATGCAAATCTCCGTTAGGAATGATTCTGATTGCCGCCCTCTCTCTCCTACTCTCTTTATTGCTAAGAGGAGAACTGAAATGTAAAATGATAAATCATCACTGAAAACACAATAAGTCTAAGCAAGCTAACTATAAAAATCCAATTTTGAAATAAAATATTTCATACCTCGATCAGATCCTTCTCTGGACTTTCTATACTAAATTTAACTGGCATGCCAAGCTGTACGTTTTTGTCATATAGCAAATGCGCTCTTTCAACTGCAACTATTTTTGGACTGGTTAGCTGAGCGAAGTTGCCCGATGCCTTGTCACGAACTACTGCCACAATCTATAACATGTTTCACATTTGAAACAAGTAGCGTTACTTCAGACCTCTTATTCCAAAGTTGAATGTTATTTCAAAAATTTAAAAATACAAAACAAAATGCACCGTTGAAGAACTGAAAGGGGTTCGCAAAAACCTGGAGGAAATTTTGATTTATGGCATAAAAACAAACTTTGAATTCAGTGAGAATAATGGAATAACCTCATGTTCACCCACAATTTCCGGCTGATAAATGAAATTATAAATGGTTTCTGAAAGTCGACACATAGTGTACGGTATCGATGATTCCATTGGCCCCCTAATGTTTACTTCTGGAGCCACTGATGCGTTACTGGTCAAAAGAGTAAACGTTGTATCAACTCCAACAGTCGGCAATACGTCGATATCACGAAATCGACCCATTCGAGGCGTATATTTTGCTCTGGGAAACTGCGAAAGATATGTCATCACACTTCTTTCGTCAACAGCTGGACTGATCAGTTCTTCTGGTGCAATAAGCTGAAAAATTCAACCATATCTTTTAATGGTATATGAAAAATGAAACCGATCATCTTATATTGGAAAGAAATCAAAAACTGACAGGTGCGATGCTAAGATAATCCTCCGCAAGATGCATTGCTGTGCGAGTTGATTGTAAAGCCTGTGATGGTAACCAGTTGCGCCAGTCTACTCTCAAGTCAGGTGCACATGAATCGACCTCAAAAAAACTTGTTAAAATGATATGTTAGGATGTAATATAATATCTACCAAAAAGCTACCTACCAAAGCACCAAGAAGAATTCCATCATTCCAATCGGATGTAAAGTTAGTGAAAGGAAGTCCGGTTGGCAATTTTCCCTTAAGCCAAGTCATAAGTTTTGCTTTTGGTGACAAATCTCCAATTTCTGTTGTGTTGCCTGTATGATCATCCCAGATTTGTTTTGAAATCGAATAGTGTAAAATGAGTGTCCAAACCAGACCCAAAATGAGTTTCAAATTACGATCTGCTATTGCTGAACTATCTGAAAACAACCATAATCGTAATAATCTCAATTATAATTTCAAATAACAAATTTGACAGAATTAAATTACAAATAAAAGCATACCGATATTGACAATTTTAATGTGTTCCTCATTTTCGAGGAACTTTAGCGCAAGAGATATATTTTCCAACTTCTGATGGCGAAAAGTGACTTTTCTGCTGTATCGACCAAGAGATCTGCCAGATAGCACTTCCACCAAACGAATTAATTTTAAACCTTCGTCAAAGTCTGTTTCCTGAACAAACGACGAATTATGCAAACAAAGGAAACAGTAAATCTTTCCTTTGGAATAAAAAAATCTTTGTTTGACTTGTCACCAATGCTCATTTTACATTCAATTGCCATCAAAACGTCAAGATGATTCAATTACTCAGTACAGTGCAGTTTCAACAGTATGTCAACAAGCCGGAAATGACCGCGTATACCAACTTCCGGAAGATGTTTGTTCTTAATTACCTTCATTTTCTATTCCATCTAATAATAACTTATCGGTAATAACCGAATAAAATGTTAATGTCAGTATGATGACATATATATGAATCTAAAAGGCAATTTACTTTTCGTACAAATTGACAACGTTAGTTTGTAGTGTTAAATTTCACTTCAATATTAAACTATCAGTACGCAAAAACGAAAGAACTGCTACCATCTAATTCCGTTCTCTTCCTTTTTTTGAACGGAACATACCAAATCGGTGACTTTGACATTCACCGGCTCCAACTTTTGATTAACCCATCGTGTGAAAGTATTTTGTTGAATTTTTTTCCATTGTGCATCAGGCTGACGATCTTCCAGAATCATCTGCAATAACAACAATAACATGTAAATCGATAATTTACAAATAACAATTATGGAAGAAACCCTCTTAGCAAATCTTTTATCATAACTCCACCATGTAAACGAAATCTCAGTAACATCTTTAACCTCATATGCTTGATCTTGGTTCATTGTATTCAACGACATTTGTCGTTGCCTTATCTTACCCGTTAATGGCAGTACACCAGAACTGCAAATAGATAAAAATTAAATGATTTATAAATATAGAAAAACGTCAAAGAAAAAAAGCTAAATTCGAATGATTCTTTATGTAAATTATGGAACACTTATTACAGAGGAAGAAAAAGTTTTGAAAGAATGTCTCAAACTTGAACTTATCCAGAAACTGAACTCAAATTTGGATTCAAACTGTATGGATATGTGAAGCAATGTACTAATGTAACCATACTAAACCGAACCATCGTCGAATAAAAAAATAAAATCGCATTAAAATTTAATCCTATCAGTAGAAACATCATAAAATTACATCAATATTACACTATTATGCACTTCAATTGAAACGAATGATATGGAAGTTTCGAAAAAGAAAAAAAAAACGAATAAAAGTTAAGAAATGAAAGGGAAAAAAAAAACGAAATGTTTTTTTTTTCTCTTATCCTTTTATAACTGGATTTTATATTGACAATGATGATGGCAAAAGGAGAAGAAACCAATGTAACGGTCAAATACACTTCTTTCTTTTGTGATTAAGTAAACTAATAAAATTACAATGATGGAAAATCTTATGTTCTTTTATCCTGTAAAAAAAATCAGTTGGTTTCTATGAGGAAAAAATATTAACATCAATTTGTCCTAAACTTGAAACAAGGTAAGAAATAAATGGATATCATTTGAAAGATATTTTATCGGGTGCAATTGAGTCAATTGATGACTTAGTCAATTAACCAATTAGTGAAAAGTAAAAATAAAAGAAAAAAAAGGAAATTGGATTGCTGCAGGACTGTTGGTAAGGTAAAGCGAACTGCTAATACTATCTCACTTTATTATTATCTGTAAGTAAATGTATGAACAATAATTAATAAAAGAGGTAATTAGTGTACAATACAAAAAATTAACAAGAAAGTTGACTAACGTGTAAAACGAAATTAATCGAACTGGTAAAAAAAATTATAGAATTGAGTTTATTTATGTATGTTACTAAGAACTGATTTTATATACACATATATATTAATAGAATTGAGTACAGTGAGTTTATATATATATAAAAAGAATTAATAGAATTGAATTTATATATATATATATTAAAAATATAATCGAAAGTTCAACGAAACTGTTACATTGAAAAAAAAAAAAAAAAAATACTTGAAGATGGAATTCTATCAATTTAAACAAATTAATCACCTCTCCGTTTCATTTCATTCTTGAAATGATTAACGTTTTGGTGATGAAAGAATGAAATGAATTAAAAAATGAAATGGAAAATATAAGAAATTTATTGTCGATGTAAGAAGCATTTATCGTCATGAAATGCGTAGGATGTGAAGGCATGCATGCATTTGGCAATAATGTCATATGAAAAGAATTGAATATAGTGAAAGGAAAGAAAAGTCAGAGCGGGGCAGAGCGGGGGGGTAAGACAAAGGCGGGGGAAGATGAGAGGTAGAAAGGATTTGGAATCACTAGGGTTTTTGATTGTCATCATCATCATTAAGGTTCATGTTCGCTTGTATATTTCTTAACCCTTTTTCCCTCATCTCATACTCACACTCCCTTATATTAACAGTTCCCCGCAAATAAAATATTTATGAGTTGAGTAAGAAATAGAAAAGAATTCAGTTATCACATTCAGATTGCTATATATAATCATTGTATTAGTCATCGTTACTTTTCATTACAAAATGATAACAGCTATCATTCAAAAACTTTTTTTTATTGTTCTTTCCTTATTCAACTAATTTAATGTCCTTTCATTTGACAACATAAATTTCCGTTTTCTTTTTTTTTGTTCTTCAAAAACTAATATATTCCAACAGAACTGTTATATGTTCTTTTCTTCATTGCATATTAATGAAATTTCATTCAAAGTACTATCATTTTCTTCTTTTATTCTTCCGCACAATTTACTACAAAAGGTCAAACCTGTTTTCCTGAATTACTTTATCTGTTAATATGAACAAATGGAAATTTATTAATATTATATCTGGATCATATCATTTCACATCCTTACTGTAATTAAAAAGATGCTTAAATCATGGCAAAATTTTTGATTAATCAAAAAATTAATTTCTCCCGGAAAGTTTTCATATTTTCATTTATATTTACGTCTAGAATTATCGTAATTTAATGCACGTTAAAAGAACTTTATACAAATCACCGCTACCAATTATGCCACATACCATATGTTTATTGGATTTTTTACTTTTCGTAATAGATATTACAGATGTGATCATATACTGATTACGCCTACATGTTTGTAATTATTTACCCATAAATTAACCTTTCAATAGATCCTGCATAAAATATCGCGAATTAAATGATCGATAATCTTGTAGAATTAATCCACTATATTTGTACTTCACAATGGCCATATAGTTTATACAGTCATTTGGTCAAACATTGCCTATCAAGGAGCTCTTTCATTTTCGTCATCTTCTAATCCCTATTAAAACGTTAAATTCCGAATTTCAAATACATGTAAATTTAAATACATTGAATTTCGTCCGTTTAGTGATGAGAACTGCCGAATTTCGTCCGTTTGCTGTCATTTAATGAAACCAATAGGTGACGTTAATTTGAAAATTAATACACCCACATATTTTTCCTGCTCGCAATCATTTGAGGCATTCGTTTCATGAATAGGTCGATGATTGAAAATGTGATTTATGTGTCTGAGAAAAGCTAACCTAAATTTTACCTTGAAATAATCTGAACTTAACCAGATCACTCCTAATAGTCATCAAACTTCCTAAACATGCTCATTAAAATAAAATAACTTTCATAATATATCTTCTATTCCAAACTTGTGCGGAAATTAGTGAAATAGGATCTATAAAGATTAAATTATTATAACAAACATTAATAATTAATTTGTATGGTATTTTTAAGAAAAAAAAAAAAGTTGATAAAAAGATGAAATAATTTTGCTAAAGAAAAGGAAAAATGTTTTGTGAACATATAAACTATCAATGAAACATCCAAATCATGCAAATGATATTACAGTCGCTTACTACAATGTATGAGAAATAAGTCAAAGTTAATTAATTATTGTATAAGAAATATGTTGAAGTTTATTAATTAAAAAGAAAGAGAGAGGAAAATAGAAGAAAGTTTATGGTAATATAACAGTAACAAATGGCTATTTTTATTCTCCTTTTACAAAAAAAAAAAAAAAAAAAAAAAACGAAATAAATGAATGAATTCGCCCTTAATTGGTTGTAATATTAGGAAAATTTACTTAATGAGTGTTAAAATTAATCAAAAAGTTTTAATCAGCTAATATTCTTTTTTTTTTTTTTTTTTTTTTTTTCAACCTAAGAATGTTTCTGATTTGAATTTCTTTACAAATATTTCGCATACTTTATGATGGTATAAAAAAATGAATAGCTTAGCATTTATGGTTAAATTGAATTGATTAAATCAGATAATGATATGTATTGTTAGGAACATATTCCTATTTCACTTTTCAATCATATGAAAAAAGTAGTTAGGAATTTTGTAAATTCTAAAGAATGCATTAGCTCGATTAAATTTACACATTTAACATATTCAAGAAAATAATTTTCTTTCTGGATAATACATTAGGCGTATACAGGAAAAAAAAAAGGCTCGCTGGATGGTAAAATTCCCACAAAACTATTCAACATTATCTCATATTCTAAAAATTTTTACACAACAGCAATGCTTCGTCTACTAATGCCATTCGTTTTTCAATTCTAAATATTAAAAAGCTAAATATATTCTGAAATCCAATATTTCATTATATGTATTGTTATGAGAACAGAACAATTTATTGATTGTCTGATTTGATAATGATCCAATGATGCATCATATCCATTTATTCAATTTTTTTTTTTTTGAAACATAACATTAAAATTTGAATTCAATTATCAAATTAAATATTTATAGACAAAAAAAAAAATTTTTCAAACTATACTTTCACATAATTACATACTTGGATAATTTCTAAAAGAAAGTTTGAAGAAAAATAAACGAAATATTGCAAATATTACAATCTATAAAAATTGATCTAATTATTAAAATGTCACGTTATCTTATAATTTTAACGTATTTGAAATTTGGGTAAAAAAAAAAAAAATAAAAACAGATTGATTTAACCTCGCAGTGCTATTTCGCTTCCCAATAATTTATCTGTGAAAAAAAAAAAAAAAAAAAAACAGAAAAAAACGTAAAAAACCGTAAGCGCAAATACATCTTTACCGGACGAGAAAAATGCATTCCATATTGGATAATTTACCAAAAAAAAAAAAAAAAAGAAAAGGAAAAAAAAAATGTTCCAAAGAACACATAGAATGTATTCTATTCTTTTATTACACGTAATGTAGAAAGATAGGAAAGAGAAAAAAATTTTTTGAAAGAAAAGAAGAAAGAATTGCTTGTATAAAGAAAGGTACCGGAAGAAAGGAAGA
Organism: Mansonella perstans; assembly: GCA_037074765.1. NCBI lineage: Eukaryota > Metazoa > Nematoda > Chromadorea > Rhabditida > Onchocercidae > Mansonella > Mansonella perstans. Next base: position 115,128 of record JBAMDO010000153.1, read on the forward strand.
AAAGAGCCGTAGAGAGCGGGAAAGGGGAAAAAGGCATCGAAGGCTTCTTAGAGGACAAAAAAAAGAAAAAAAAAAAAATACGAATATGAATATTCACAGAAGGTCATTTTAACATGTATGTATGTATGTGCAAGTATTTCTTATGTATGTTTCTATGTATGTGTTTGTATGTGACTATGTACATGTTTGTGTATGTTTGTATGTGACTATGTACATGTTTGTGTATGTTTGTATGTGACTATGTACATGTTTGTGTATGTTTGTATGTGACTATGTGCATGTTTGTGTATGTCGTTATATGTATATATATATAATCTATGTATATGCATGCATATGATGGGAAATAAGCAAACTTATAATCATTCACAAACGATACCAATAACAGAAGAATGTTTCGCATATGAAAATTACTTTTCAACAGACTTTTTAAGTGACACTTTTTATAGGTCATTGTTGTATTAGCAGATCATTAACACTATCATTATCATTATCATTATCATCATCATCGTTATCTTTCTCTGCTTTTACCTTCTCATATTTGTCCATTCATGTTTGACTGTCGTTACCCTTAAGGTGTTTAATACTGAAAACAGATTAAAAATAGTATCCTTAAAATGTCGAATGTAATATGACATATGTGGAACACTTGACGTTCAAAATCATGATACTGGTAGGATAAAAATCAACATTAATTAATAATTTGATTAAAACTTGTAATTGTGGTTTTTTTTTTTTTTTGCAACAACAATATTTGTTAAAGGAATGAAATTTTTTTCAGCTCAAGAAGATTTTTTCATAATTTTATTACTCTTCTTTTTTCATTTGTCTGTATTCAACCTTCAAGAAAGAAAAGAAAAAATCCAACAAGATATAGATGGTATCATAGCTTTTCATTGTTTCATCTTCTCAGCAACATTACCATAATATACCTTAATGCATTCATAAAAAAAAAAAAAAAAAATTCCACCGTATTTATCAGTTAGCAAGGAAATGTGCAATTTGTTGAGTGTTCCTATTGGAAATGTTTATCAGCCGGCTAGAGAAGAGAAAATAGTGATGATATGATAAGCGATGCCCTGTCAATGATTATCAACATTGCTATCAGAAAAAACGATCACTTTCGCATACCATTGACATTTTTTTTAGTTCCTCTTTAAAAATTTTCCTTTTGCTATTACACCACCATTCAGTAGCATGTATAACAAATAAAAAGTGAGAGAAGGAAAAAAAAAGAGAAAAAAAACTATCCATTACTTTTAATAATTATCGTTTCTTTTGTAAAACTTATATACACTCATGATTGTTTGTGATTTTGATCACTATTGCAAGTACAAAATCATAATTAATATACTTTATCATTATACATTATCATTATGGATACCACAAAATTTTATAGAATAAACAGTCTTATTTAAAATCATTTATATATGACATAATGCGTTGATCTGTACAATTTTGAATATTGCTATCATATTAAAGTGTTAAAAATCATTAGTAATTCCTAATCTTTTCTTGATCAAGAATACTTTGACTTTTTAATTTGTAGCAGTCATGCGCTAATCATGCCATCGCCTATCGCTTTTACTCATCATGTTTTTGTTTTTGAGGAGGTCAATTCGTAATAGCTATTTTAGATAGATGAATGTACAGTACCTCAATGATCAATGTTATCCCAAATTTTGGAATAAATAATTGGAAGGTTTAATTCAGAAAAAAGAAGAAAGTTAATTTTGATAATACGGATGAAAAATTATGAAGAATAAATGAAAATTAATTTGAGAAATACGACAGGTATTGTGAGTTTAATGCCATGGGATTTTAGACTGTGATATCTGGGTATACTGATTGATGTGCATGTCTGCGATATCAATGACCATTCAATTTCAAATTTGAGCTTTTAGTATCAGTGATCATCTGTTTCAAATTTGAGCTTTTATTCCAAGAAGTATTATTTTTCATTTGGCTATTTCAGCATCTCACTTTCCCATTCCTTGTCTGTAGTAGGTTAAATTATTTGAAAGAGAAAAAATTTCCCATACAACTACATATTTGGATCATCGAGGAGGGGGAATTGTTAAGTGAGAAATACTGAGTATTTGACTGAAATTTCCATATATGTTGTGCAGAGAGACAGGACTGTTTTTTTTTTAATACATTTGTAAGTCTAATTAATCACAAATATTAATTTTCTACAAGATCCACCGATAGTAATAGATCAGAAATTGATCATTAACAAAGTTTTAAGTTAAAATGAACAGAAAAAGGCAAAATATTGCGGTGAGCAGTAAAATGAAATAAATTTAATGAAAGCTCTAGTGCTAATAATATGCATAGTACTCCGCACAGAACTTTGCAATGCATCTGAAACGGTTGATTTGAACAACTGATATAAAAAACGTTTAGCCCTGAGGTACTGTTGAAACAAAACTCTAAATACACTTCTACAATTCCACAAAACATGGAAATTCAATTTTCTCATATTCTACATGAAAAAAAAAAAAAAAAAAATGGAATAAAGCCAAAGAACAAAAGTAAACAATGACTTAAAATGAATCACAGGGTTAAAACTAATAATGTCATAAAAAGAGCGAGATTGCAAAACAAAATTACTCGCTGAGATCGTTTATACATTCAATATATTTGATACCATATATAATTTACAACGGTATATGAAAACAACAAAACAAAAAGAGAGATTAAAACATTGGATATATTCAGGATTCTACGATTAAACTAAAACGACACCAATCCGACGTCGATCCATCTCCAGCCGTATGATTTGCACCTTCACACGAGAATTTACCTATAAATCAGTAGTAGATATTTGTAAATTAACATAGGAAACATAGTGATAAAAGTTAGAGATAAATATGAAGATGGTTGATACTCCTTAGCAAATATATAAGAACAATCTCTGACTATCCAACCAAACGGTACATTTAATAAATTTGATAAATTGCATCATTAATCTTTATATTTCCGTTACGTTGTAATGTCATTGTTAGAAGAACGGATTATCTAAAGGAGATGCTCCTGAATGCGAACAATTACGACCTTCCAGTTAAGCAGAAAAAATCTCTGTACAGATGCAAGTGATCCAAATAACTGAGATCAAGAAAATCCCACAAATCAATAAGCATAAGAGATTCTGTTAAATATAAATTTCAAATACAAAATTATTAAACTAGACTGTATAACTAAATTACTTGAACAAATAACACTCAGTTTCACGAAAAACTGAATTATTATAAAAATTTTAACCTCGGGAATAACTGACGTCAGAGTTGATGAATGTGCTAAGGCACTAAAGCCTATTCCAATATCAATGAAGATACCAAAATTAGCATGGTTTTGAACAACGCCTTCCAAAATATCACCCACTTTTAGCGATTTGATTTCCAATACATTTGTCTTAAAATATTCAATTTCGTAATAAAAGAAAATGGGATTAATAAAATCAGAATTATGTGTTGCACATACCAAAAGCACTGGCGCATTTTTCCTTACAAACGGATTTGATAATAATTCCCATACTAAAACCCATTCTGGACCCTGCTCTCTAATTCGTTGTTCAACTGCTGTCAACATCTGGAACAAACCATTCTGTCCAATGTGCATCAAATCAGCACCAGCATATTCCAGTATCCTAAAAGATTATTTGCTCCTACATACTACATAAACTATGAAGTTCAGCATACACTTATCATTAATTCTGATACTAGGAATGAATAAAACTTTCAATAAAGAGAATAAATGATGTCAGTTTCTTTGAGGACATAATAAATAAACGGTAACACCATTAACTGTTTAGCTATTTCATAGCTTTCTGGATGAACAGGAGTTGCATCCAAAGGATTGTATTCGTTTGCAAGTTTTGTTTTCTTTCTCACTGGTTCATCAAATCTTTTACCATCATACACATAAAGGAATCCAGCACAATGCTCAAAACATTTTGGACCGATTCCGTTAATACTCTAAAAATTATGCATAAAAGTAAACATATTTCAAATGTGAAAATTTATTTGAAGCATAAAATTTTATTACCTTCAGTTCTTCTCTGCTTTTTATGCCTCCATTGTTTTGACGATACTCGATTATTTTAGCAGCTGTTTTTTTATTCAGACCAGAAACTCTCCTTAAGAAATCGATTTTGAAATTGATGAACTGATTACTAGAAGTAGCATGTAACAAATTTAATGTACGAAAGTGTTTTCCCAAAACGGATGATTTAAACACCACTTACTGTAAAACTTGTAACGAGGCTACGTTCACATCAACGCCGACATTGCTAACACATTCACGAACAACTATATCCAACATTTCATCCAAGCGTTTTTCATTCACCGAATGCTAGACATGTAATCAATAAAGAGCTAATCGGAAAAGTTTTAGTGTAGTGACATTTTCTCTCTCTTATCCCATAAATCTCTATCTTCAACAGTAAAATTTTGTGTTCCACAAACCTGATACAAACCAACACCAAGATGCTTCGGTGCAATCTTCACATATTCCGATATAGGATCAATGATACGTCTGGCAAGCGACACTACAATAACCGCACCTTTATTGCAGTGATCTCCTTATTCCCTTTTCTTCATCTTTCTATTTCTCTATTTTCTCTTATCTTTCTTTGAAGATAATAATTTATGAGCCTAATAAAATATTTATTTAAAAAAATTTAGAAAAATATTTAGAAAAAGAATATTATAATGACTATGATCGTTAACAAATATCAACATTATCAATTTTTCACACTATCCCATCTGAAATTCGAAGAAATCAGAACAATTCCTCTACATATTTCGACTTAATGAATAAAATAATCAATATTATTGTATCGAAAAGTAATTACCTAATAATAAATCTAATAAATCATTATTAACATGAAACAATTACTATTGCAATCTGAATAGTCAACAGCAAAGTCAACAAACTAACCAGCACTTCGCAAATTAATATCAATTTGTGACAGTTCCTCTGCCGCTAATTTTGTTGTGCTATAAACAGATGCACCACATTCGGAAACTACGCTAAAATTAGTCATAAACAATGCATTTTATTGTGATAAGTGATTATAACTTGATACTAAAAAGCGATAATAAAAAGGCAAAACACAAGTCCTGCGGACATTTCAAAAATAGACGAAAAACATTAGCATAACTTGAAGTACAATATGAAATAATAATGAGGATAACTAACCAAAATTTCGCAGTAATTACATTGCGTTGAATTAATGATGCTATAAAGACTTGTGTTTCTCGACTTGCGGTACCATTCCCAACTGCTATTACGAAAGGGAAATTTTGTGCTTTTGATACGAGCGTTTTCAGAATTTCTTCGGCACGTTCATCTGGACTCCAGCGTACTGCGTCCAGCTGCCGCAAGTGAAATACTGCTGTTTGAAGAAGATCACCTGAATCGTAATTTACTTAATGCAGTCAAAACAGTCAGAAATTATAGCAGCGCAGGTTAATCCATTCCTCCATTCCTCGAATAATTAAATTACGGACATAATTGAAACGAAAAGCTTGATTTTGCCGCGTAAATTTTATTACTATCTGCTATAAATGGATGTAAGAAGCTAGAAAGATACCTTTATCATTGACCAGTGCACATTTACAACCATTCAAATATCCGGGGTCAATTGCAAGCACTGCGTAACCTTTCAGAGGAGCTGTAAGTAGCAATTCGCGAAGATTTTCGGCAAAACAATCGATTGCCGAATTTTCTGCTCGATCAAGTAATTTCCTTCTAACAAATATAAAATAAATCAATGAAGTATTTAAGTAAAAACTGATAACAATGATATAATTAATCAGAAGCTTATTTGCACGCAATTAAGGCATTTTAATTTACCTGACTTTTCGTTCAATCGAAGGTATGAAGAAACGTTTCGTAGAGTCCTGAACAGCTTTTCTTAGCAATTCTGTATGGGTCAGATGAAATTTGAGCTTTTTGCCTGGATGAAAGCTCGCAATATCATCATCCACAACTATTTTCCAATTTATGATTCCTTTTGATGAAGCTCGTTGCAGAGCTAAAATCTACAAAAGAAAGGATAACAGAACACAAAATTAAAGATGCATTTCAAACTTCTAAAAATTAAATTTCTAAAGGCTGTTGACAAAATCACCACTTTAAGCAAAAAAAAAAGACCTGAAAAGGCTGAACATATCGGACATGTTTTTCAAATTTTAGATATAATCTGAAATGGCCGAGTAGAGGAAAACTCCTATCCATTTCTTTTAAGGCTTTCGCTTTTCTCGTAAGTGTTGATTTCACCTTCAAACGAATATCCCAATAACTGTTTAGTTCAGCTCTGGAAATCACTTTTAAAATTAAACAGACGAGATGTTTACTTTCATCTTCTCAAATCAAGTCTAATTCAACTGTCACCGATAAAGCTAATTAAAATTGTGCTCTTTTTTTCCCACCAGCAATAATGACTACTTTCTGATACAATATGTACATCCGTAATATATCATCCATGACAGCAATATGATTCAGTATGCTGTATGGAATACTTTAAGGCGGATACAATCACATTATAACACTTTACAGCAAAAAATGAAACATACAAAAGTCAAGTTATATCTCTGGAAGGTATTGTTCTTAACATGTAGGTTACAATAAGTAGAACTCTCATTAGTCAATTAAACATTTGCTATGATTCCTACCATATAACTAATACTTACCATAACAACTATCACCATAAGTTTGATAAAAAAATATCTAATATTTTAAAATCAAAATTTAAAACGAAGTTTCAATTATGCTACATAAATGCAGACAATTGAAACAATGAAATTATGTGAACCTACATTTTCTGCAACAAATTTTGCGTTTCCTCTAAGCGATGTAATTTATGAGATAACAAATGCACTGTCTCCTCCTCCACTTTTGTCACTGTACTTAATTCTAAATGACAATATTTGAACTCTATCAATTACAGTACTGATCTAATGAATTTGAAGAGAAAAATTAAATACTATTTCTAACTGAAATCATTATAAGGCAATATTGATATAATAATTGAATAATTTTTCACATGAAAATGAGATATAATAATTCTTCACACTTAATACCTATGCAAAATCGGCTTATTACTTATCGTAGTTCTCTATTTCATTGAGATGAACTATTGCAGAAACTTTTTTAGTTCTCAATAACTTCATTAAAATCAACAAGAGTAAGGAAATTTGGCAAAATTTTTGACAAATACCTGGTTTAGAACCAACAAAACGCTGTAAGTTGACATATTCTCCACAGCAAAGTTTTTGACAAATCTCACCAATACCCAGGTCCCTACAAACATTATACATCACTGATATCTGTTGAAGTATAAGCTGATGAATACATGAAGTTTTGTTTCAGCTTTTTTCTTTTTTAAACATTTATTCACTTGAATGTCATGAAGCAGAAAATTACAAATTTTATAAAAAACATTCTGAAAACATACGCTGCTCTTGAAGCCAAAGAACCTTTTTTGGCTTTTTTGAAGGGTTCAAATAAATTATCCAATTCACTCGCATCCATCGTCTTGGAAAGAGCATCTTTCACTGATTCCTTCAAAGTAGCATCTTCAATTTCAACATCGGCACGTTTTAAAAGTCTTTCCGCTTTAACTTTGATGGCACTGAAATGTTTGTAAATATATTATATACAAAATATAAACAGAGAGACTGAAAATCAGCATTTAATGTGATTATTCGGAAGATGCGCTCTGATAAACATGCTTTGCATGCTTGAAAGTTTCCACTGCATGCCGTAAATCATCAGGCGTTGTTGTTTCACCAATTAAATGCCGTCGATAACGAGCAATAAACGGAACTTCGCATCCATCTTCAAATAACCGGACTAACGATCGTGCGACGTTCGTAGAAAATCCCAACTTAAAATGCAATATGGATGTAATTTGAACAAAATCTTTCAAAATTTGAATTTCCAGTATAGAATTCATTTGTCGCAAGGTAATTCCAAGGAAATGTAAGTTTAAATTAGACCGGTTAATTAATCTCACAACTACTCTTCATATCAAATGAACTACGTGCACTGATTTTCTTAGGAGGTTAACAATATTAATTGCATACCTCCGACGCAATGTATTCATCCACTGTCCATCGTACCGAAGACATTTTAGCGCAGTTGTTTCTTAGAAAGACGCTCTGAAACTACTTTCTAAATATGTTTGTTTTCGCAATTTCCTTAAAAGTGCAAGACCTCATTTTTCCTGGCGGCAAAAATGCTCCAGAAATGTCAATCTAACAATAAAATTCAAATCGAATCCACCCAGAACAATTTTTTGATAAGCGACCCAATATTCCACATGCGGCAGGAATACAACACTCAGACAAGAGAAGTAAACCGAAAGCAATCATAAAAATAATTTTATAGATAGTACAGCTATATTTTCTTTATTTCGCTTTATGATATACAAATTTCAATAAGAATTTTGATTGAACAATTTGAAAACCTAGATCCTCATTTTACCGTCAACTTTTATCGCAGCACGAAATCTGCGAAATTATGAATGAAGGTATTTCAACGATATCGGATGAAGAAATGATAAAAGATATTAAACAAAAATACGAATGTCAATTTATTGGGAATGAAATGCACCGAAATGAATTCAGCAATGTCGATTTATGAAATGACATAAATACAATTTCAAAAAAACTGGCGTCGTACTTGCATTGTGTATACACAGAGCAAAGCAAACTATTGGAGATTAGATTACATAACGATGATTTCTCAAAGAAATTTTATTTTCTGTTCAGCTTTCAATATCGCGGAGGAGGAAAACAAATTTAGCAGAGCCTTTTAATAAACATAGCTATCTAAAAAAAATAAAGGCCGGTTTAGCTTAGAAATACAGAAATATATTGTGCAACAGTGATTTGCAGCTCCCGTTAGCCAATGCATTTTTTATAAACCTACTAATCCAAAATCAGGAAATTGCTGAAAGAATCACCGATCTACTATTTACATGGCCATGAAGGAATCAGAGATCTGACATATTTATATAACCCAGGTTACGCTGTGAAGTGCGCTGTGCATTATACGCTGCACGCCAACGAAAACTGTGGTCAGGAACGAAGCTAGCATTAGTCCAGTAGTTTTCCGCATTTCGAAACCATGCATTCAAGAATGCTTCTGAAAAGATGAGGAATTGTTCCGCCTTATTTTGCATGACAAAAACACCAATTTAGAACTAATCCAAAATATAAACATCAACAAACTTTTTAACTTATCAATGTTTCTTGCTTGTAAAAGAATGCCGAACATTTCCATCCTTAGTGCAGACGAAATGATAATATAAGATTTACCGTTCTTTGCAAGCGTAAATCGTTCCCTGTTAAATGAAGACTGTAGATATTTCGGTGCATTTTTCAATGAACGCGTTATCAGTTGGTTATTCTGAAAACATACTGATTGCAAGCCAGTAACAATCACTTAACTCCAGTAAAAAAGTAAAGTGTCAATCACCTGTATGTTTACAAAAGAAAATGCTTTGAGATGCAAAATTCTTAAACCTGTATGATTTTGGAAAGCTTTCAAAGAATTTCAAACACAGGAACATACTGTTAAGACAATTTTCAAATGTTATCAAACTCACCACATGAATTTTAACTGGACCTTCTTTGACAGGTGATGTAATCACATCAATAACGCCATTATGGATAGGCCCACCTCCTCTTAGTCTCTTCTGAAAAAAACTCGAGACATGAGAAAACTATTTCCACATTCTGGTGAATCATATACGCAATACTCGTTTTCATGCCCTGACTAAGCTTTAATGAATCGTCAGACCGTTAGTCTTAAGGTTAATAACTCCCTCTATAATCAACTGAATATGCGTCAATCCAATCCGATCATATGTTTTGCTTGTCATCAGAATTTCATGTCAGGACAAAAGCTGGAAACACAGCAACATCATAGTCACTCTGATCCCGACTTTTACAATGCAATGAACTTCTGATGCACCTTTTTTCAGTCACCTTACTGATACCTATTCTATTTTAAAATACTGCGAGTTCGTGTTGGTAGGTACAACTGATTTTCTTATAAGTTAAAATTTAGGCCTCCCAAAAAATCACACCTGTAGTTCATTTTACTAATAACAAAAAACACAGCAGCACTTACAGTTTTTGCTTCACACCACTCTTCTTCCGCGGAATTCGTCAGCAAATTGGCAATGTTAGGATGCACTGCGACGTTTTTGGACTAGAAATTCTCTGATAAGCCGACCATGCTAATCACCAATTTATTATGCACAATCAACCCTTTCATTAACATGTAAGCAGTTCTTACTACATAAAAGATATAATAAACGACTCACAAGATACTTTCCAACAGCAGCAAATCGTTCGTCCCTCTTTACTTCTAAAAAAAATTACATAAGGGATTCAAGACAAGTAAAAATCTTCTTAAGTTTTCCTATTTAATAAAAAAAGGAACGCTTTCCAGGTCAGTCTAAAAAGAAAAAAACGAGAAAACAATGCTGGAAACTGAAATTTTGACTGAAATAAATTAAATTCCGGGATTCGAAACATTCAAAGTCGAAGAAATAATATAGATTTTACTGACTAACAGAGAACGAAAAAATACGACCGACCTATGATACAAATTACATGAAAATTTTATAAAAACAGAAGAAATATACCGGGGAAACAGCTTCCAGATTTTCCAAAACTTGCAGGATCACTTCGTCTTGTATTTTTTGCGCGACTCTGAAATTTCTATTACATGCTTCCTGATAAAAAAAAAAAAAGAAAAAAGGCAAATCAAAAATAATACATTCGTATTCGGTATGAACAAAACAGTGTTTCGTAAACAAAATAGCTGCGTAAAAAAGGTCAAAAAAGGGCCACTTCGCCGGATATACAGTGAATCAAGTAATCTTTAACACATTTAAATTTCTAGTTAAAGTACATGAAACAAAAATTACCAAACGTAAGCGTTTTGCATATCCCATCTCAAAATCCTGAAAAAAATCAAAATACATACCAAAGATATGTAAAGAACTTATCTGCAGCAGTACAATATATACTAAATCCAAACGAAATTTCCAGACTTTTTCAAATAACCTTTAACAAAGTGGAAGCACCATAGCAATTTTCAGTAACCATTAGTGTAATCAAATTTTACCTCATCCGGTTGCTGACAAATTTCTTTGTTACTCACATCTTTCAGTTCCAAAACTTGCGATGAAATGCATGCATCCCCAAAATTTCTCTGCAGCGTTTCAAGGGCCAATTTGCGGCTGTTTGACGCATTACAATACTTTGCCGCAATCCGATCAATACTAAACTGATATCGTAATCCAGACTTTGCAAAATGACTCTCTAATCCTTCAAGCATTCCTAAAGTCACTGAAATATCACAATACATATAGGATCAAGTGAACATTACCTAAAAATGAATAATAAAATCATCAATTTAGCACCCTCGCATATTCACTAGGTAGTCTGTACCTTCGATAATTCAATTATGTTTTTAGAGTTAACTAAAATCAAAAGTTTGCTTCTTTAACAAAATGAAAGCACCATAGCAATTTTCAGTAATCGTATGCTCAGTATATCTTCTTTTGTTATCTCTTCAACCATACTACTTTATACTAATCTTGAAAACTATTGCAATGATGAACTGCAACTATCTTTATTAATCCCTCTTTCTTTGTCTTTTGCCAATATGTAATGCGCTAATCTTAACAGGCTTAATCTACTATTCGTTTCCTTCCAGTCTTAAACTGCAGATCTTTCTTTTTGATTTTGATTATTCTCAAAGTCATTTTCTTTCATTTATCTCATATTTAAACAATAAATCGAAGTAACAGTAACAATCATTGATCTCAAAACACATTAATGAATGTTTAAATGGTTTATTTGCATTATGATTAATTAATACTTTCTTCCGCATTAATGGGAAAATGTCGCTATACTATATTATAGTAATTGAACTTGAACACCAATCTACTGCGCTTCAAAATCCGCAATGCATCAGGACTTCCCCGCATCTCTCCCTCCCTAATACTAATACTCCTATCATCCCCGCCGCTGCAAGATTTTAAAAATTTGTTAAATGCAGCCAGCGCCACTAGTCGAGGAGCGTAATGAAATTGAAATGATTGTAAGTTGAAATGGAGACGTTCCTGTTATACCTGATGTGGTTTTCTTAGCATTGTTAATATACTTTTAGTTTAGTTCACAGGAACTTTCATATCAAGCGATCTAATAATTAGTGTATTTTTGTGGAATTTTTCAGTGGTGAAATTTTCTAAATGAAGAATTCTGCTCCTTTCTATATGAAAGTGAAAAAATGCATCTTTTTCCTTAATATTATTATCATAATTATTTTATCGTTAGATGTTGAATTCCAAGTTTTTTTAAAGAATTTTAAGACGAAGAAAAATATGAACTGTTTTAGACATTGTAACTGTGGGTACCAATTAGTGGTCGTGGTTTTACTAACTGTGACAGGTATGTCATTCAAAATCGGAACAAGAGTCGAAACAGGTAAATCTTTCCCAAAACAGTATTAAACAGTGCTAAAACAGAATGCTATGATAACTTGCTCGCCCATATACTTGGAGCATACCAAATGTATGAAGCAACCGCGCAGTTAGCAGTAATGATGAAGTTATAATATTATCGGACTTGCATTATTCAATTTATAGCCTGCGAATATAATTGTCTTTCTTCTCAAATATAATATATTAGCCACATAGCGAAGAGCACACATTGAGGGATGAATGCAATAGATTTTGATGTTTATTGATTTGTTATTTAATTGAGCTGCACGCTTTATGTTTTTACCTAATCGTTGTACTAACTTTATAGAAAAGTGACATAAAATGTGGATTTTACTAATGAATTCGAAGTTATTCTTGCCAAACATTGAAACATTTCCAATATGTGTTATAAAAAAAAAATCTGCATGGGCATTATTTTTAGAGAAGGGACGAGGAGTAGTACAATTTTTTGGTGAAACCGAATTTGCGGAAGGTACTTGGGTAGGTATAAATTTGGATGAACCGAATGGAAAACATGATGGTACAGTGAAGGGAATGCAGTATTTTGAATGTGAACCGAATCATGGCATCTTTCTGAAACCAAGCCAGGTCAGTTGCTTGTGTCAGTTTTCTAATTTTACTTTTACGGTAATCATCTGTAGTTTTTGTGTTTCCGATTGTAAAATTATTTGACTACAAATGGAATTTCTTGTACATTATGGTACTCAAAGGATAATACTTCCAGGTGCGTGTGGAATCTCGAGGCAAATCTGGCATGCGTTTACCCACCAATATTCGAAAAAATGTGAGAAGCAAGTTTTTGCCAGCTGCAAGTTTTAAAAAAGAATAGTTTAGCATTTTTTTTAAAAAAGTTTAGTATCCGTAGACTGTTTCTGTTTTAATTTTCAGAGCTCTCCGAGAATAACACCGTCCTCTTCTACTGAAAAGCTAAAAGCTATGAGTAGAACAAGTGGTGCATCTGCAAAGAAGCTTTATTCTAAAGGAAACGGGAAACCAAGTGCTGGAAAACTTGGTAGTCAGTCTCCTTTACAAACAGCTGTGGAGGTTTTTTCTTTCAAAATTATCAGTAAAAAATCAAGTTTTTAAAGTCCTTATGCATCGCAGTACTGTTAATTGATTGCAGGAGCATTCCAATTCATTTCCGAAGTCTCATACTAATGAGGCCAATTACAAACCGGGTGGAAGTCCGAAAAAGAGTTCTGCTATAAACAAATTAGAAAGTGTATCCAGTGCAGAAGAAATGGCAACAACAGAGAGTGTGAGAAGAATTGTCAAAAAGATGGAAGAGGTTTCAATCATATTTTGTATCAGTTGCATAATTTCGTATTGATTCTTAATTGTATTGTTCAAATATTCACGCCATTTTCGATTTTACAATCAAAATAGTTGGGAGTGAAACCCTGTTCAAGAAATATTTTTTGAATAGAACAAACCTGTGATAAGGAATCAAGAAAAAAAAGTGCTTAGTATGATTAAACATAGCCATTGAGTACCAGAATTAGAACAAGTAATGGATTTGTATCTCGTATTATTGCCCGAATGTGAATTTTATATTCAGCGAGTTTCAAAATACAAGTAATAGAATACTGACCAAGTATATCATTCCAGTCATCGTTGTCAGTTCCACTGCCTCCTGATATGAATGAACGTAGTGAACTTGAATGGCTGCGTGTACAGCATAAAGATCTATCTGAAAAACTGGAAAGTCTGAGGTAATCTTTTTTTATTATCAGAATTTCGGCATTTTTCATTTATTTTATCTAGTGAGTTCATTTTTTAGATTCAAAAGGAAAGAAGATCACATTAAATTGGTTGAATTTGAAAGGAACCGAATACAATTAGAATCGCTGTTTCAGTTCAGAACTAAAATACTTGAGGAGCAAACTAGTCTACAGCGAAAATTGCAGGAGAAGGAAAAGGTACACAGTTTGTTCGGTAATGTCTGCTTTGTTCTTCAGGTGTTGGGTGTTTGTGGAACAACTAAAAGAATCCCTTTGAAATCCCTTTTTTTTTGAATAAAAACCAAATCTTGCAGCACTATCAAGCAGTGAAATTGTAGGAGTTAAGAGATGCACTCGAATCGAAGGGAAACGAAAATGATGGCCTTACGGAAGTTGAGGAGCGTCTTGAATTAATAACAATCGAAAAGGAGATGGCTGAAGAAAAAGTCGACATATTGCAGGTCAACTTCTCAGACGTCCCAGTAAAACATTTTGTTTCCACCAGCAGCTGTCCAAAAGCTTCATTATAATCACTAGATTTTGAAAATTATCAATGTTGATTAGTTGCTTAGAGTGAGTTTTCTGAAATAAAACATTTTAAAAAATTGTTTAGACGGAACTTGAAGCGGAAAAGCAACGAGTGCAGGAACTAGAAGTTGAACTGGAGTTACTACGCAGCGAAATGGAACAATCTGGCGATAATTCATTTCAGGCATGTTTGTATTAAAGACTTCATTTACAATTACTAGACTGTGAAAATCAATCATACTGGCTAATTTTTTAAAACGCCTTTCCTGAAGAGATTGAAGGAAAGAAATAAGAACATTCTGAAAAATTTCAGTATAACAGCGTACAGATGAAACAGCTCGAACAGCAGAATGAGAAGCTTCGTGAGGCGTTAGTAAGGTATTCTACTTGTTTTCTAAAGTTTCTTTTCCATAACCACTCAAGCACTGATCAAATATTATTTAGGAAGAGTGCGCATTTTCATTCTGTTTAGGATGCGTGATGCCACAGGACAAATGGTAATTGACAAACAAGAATTAACGAAAGAAAACGAGAAATTGAAAGATGAATTGGCGTCGTTAACAAAAATGTGTGAAAAAATAAAGGAGGATTCGGATGCATATGAAAATATTATTGCAGAGTTACGAGAACGGGTCAGTGATTTCAGATTTTGAATTGTGTTAAAGCAAGCATGCTTAATAGTTTCAGTATGTGGTTATACAGAAATACTCTGGTCATGTTGATGTTACTGCGTTCATTCTCAGAATGCAATCTGCATAATTTCGGAATTAAGGAAATGAGTTATTCTTGTTTCTCTTTGTCACTGTGAAATGCATTGCTTTTTAATCATATGGTTATTAGTTTTTAAATAAATTTTTGTATTTGCAGATATTCTAGATAAGTTTAACTGTTACAGCTCTTGAAGTGACGTACTGTAATTTGTGCGTTTTAAGCCAGCGTTTGTCTTAATTTTGCACGTTGTCGTTTGTTAGGATGAAGTTACAAAACCATTCTTTTTTTTCACACTCACCCAATTGGATATCAGGTTTACGGATCGTTTTGGACCGGTTGAATGAGACTTTTTTTGTAACATTTACATATTGTGTGATAAAGTTATTAAAAATTTTCTTTCAATATAACCGCGGGACGATAGTTGTTCTGTTTTGCAATTTTGGTAATTATGGTTTATAGTATTTAAATTATGCAAAGTCAAACGTATTTCCTATGGCATTTTGTTATTAGTTAAAGCAAAATAGTATTGCTTTACAGGTGGATATAGCAATGGGAAGTGAAAAAATGATAGAAGCATTGACGGATAGAAACTTGGATCTGGAAGAGAAAGTCAGGTAATGCTCTGTTTCACTGTAGAAGCAGTTTACTTCGAGGCTGTGTCTCAGTTTATTTTATTGTTACTTTTTTTAGGACGTTCTGCTGAAGCATCTCATTCGGATAATTACTCTTAAAATATGTTCTTCGTTTGTTTATCAAATGGATTTAGTTTGTTTAAATCTGTGTTGATAACTGGTATGCTTTTGTAATTATATTTCTTTATAGAGTTTTGGAAGAAACGATTGATGATTTTGAAACCATGCGTGCTATGGATGAAGAAATTTTAGAGTCTCAAAAAGATGCTGAAAAGGAGTTGAGAGAAGAGCTTGATAAAGCATATGGGAAAATCAATGAGGTAATGAAGAATATTTTTCCTAGAGCCTTCGGTGTAAATTTTTAGGTATTAATTAGGAAATGTCGAGGAAGTTTTCAGTTATTGATACAAATCAAGGCATGTGGTGCACAAGCAGAAGATTTTGAGAAAACGGTTCTCATGTTTCGTAAGAAAGTTAGCGATCTAAATGAGGAAATCCAGGAACGTTATGATGAGGTGAGTAAATTGGCGTTGTTTTCATTACGAAACATGACTGCCCTCATTTTTAGCCTTTAGCCTTTTGTGACAGCATGAAACCACTTATCTATTGACCTCTACTGTTATTTTATTTCAACATTTTATCTTATAAAAAGGCTTAATGCATGCAATGAGCCTTTGAGAAGTTTCGCTTTCTGCTCTGTAACTTGCTATTACATTCTTGCAAATTTTGTTCAAGTCGTCTAAAATATATAGACATCCATATAAAAAATGTTTTGTGATTAAGCCTAGGAGTTAACTTAGATGAATATTCTTATTTTTTTTTCACTGTTTCAGAATTTACGTATGTTAGAACAAATAAAATTCCTTGAAAAAGGAAGCGCTGTCCCTGGATTGCAAAGTAGTGGTTTCACCGCAACGCGCACATTTTCGGAAGTAAGTTTTAAATTCTAGGTAAACATCAGATTGCTGTGGTGTATATTCAAAAAAGTGATCTTAGAAAAAAAGTGTTTTGAATCGTTTTGTCATTTTCATCTTTTTAGATTGTGGATGCCGAAGTGCGATCGTTGGAATTGGAATTTGCGCTTCAGTTCACAAAGTATCTGAAAGCTTTTATGCCCGATAATTTTACAAAACCAGGAGGTCTGTTTTTAATTTGTAATGTTGCACATACCGTTATAGTTATCACTTAGTCCAAGGAAAAAAAAATTATTTGTTCAACTTGTTAAAATTCATTCTTCAAAATTAATGACCAGTCAAGTTATTTTTGATAGTTTGATTAAAGAAAATCGCATCTAATATAATTGTGAAATTAACAGGTGACAGTGATGCAATAATACTGAATGTCTTATTTCCACGACTATATCAAAAATCAGTGATCTTGGCCAAGTTGATGAGTAATAAGGTTTGTTTTCTTCTATATTTTTTCTTGCCATTTCACTCGTAACATTTCTTTGTAGTAGCGTTTGATCTGTAATTCTTCTGGTTTTTTCAGTACCCTCCAGTACCAGGTGGTATGCGTCGTGAACATGTTACCAAATCACACAGGGCTGAGCAATGGGCACATTGTGCAAAGTTTAATTATTTACTGAATGCATTTGAATGCGTGTTACGAAAATTTGAGAGGTAAACCGATTTGAGTTGTAACATTTAAGGACCGGACATATGTCAGGTGGTAGTTGATGGCGGTGAAATTCGACTTCATCCCTTTTCGCAGCTGGAGTTTGTATCCCCTTAAATGAGTGGGCTAACGTTTCTGTCATATGCAGTTGTTTTGTATATGTATTTGACACTCTTATGTTTCAAACATACGGTGGTTGTTGTTGTCAAACGAAATTATATTGTTATTCAGACATCTTAACTGTATACGAAAAAAAGATTAATGACGTAGAATGCTTTATTACTAAATGATTGATTGGTATTTAATTTTAAACTCGAAAAATTTTGTTTCGAGATGTTTATGTTCAGTGCATTACAACGCTGTTCGGTGGAAAGATTATCACGCTTGGCCCAACTTCAGTTGGAAATGGCAACGCAGGAAAGAATGATCGATCAGTATATTGATTTGTTGAAGACCGATCGTCTCGATGAGAACACTTCTTCAGCGAATCTTGAGAAAGGAATAACACATTTTCAGGTCGCAATTTCATGACTCTTTTGTTCAAAAGATTATTGAAAAATTCATTTACGTTTTTTAAGCAGTAAATTATGATCCTTGATGGTGTATGAAATTATTATGGATGAAAGTCAGTAAAATGGAATAAAAGTTGACGTATATCATGGTTTCAAGAATAATTCGACAATTTGCTATTTTTCAGAATGTTTTCTCAGTTCATATGGCGGCTGAGGCATATGATATGAAGCAGGCGTTTTCTGATGTCATTGCTCAATTGCTTTCTGGTTTGGGTTGGATGAAGATAAATGTTCAGCGTTTGATATACTTTTTATTGGTGAGTTCGAAGTTTTTAAAACATTCTTAACTTCTTTTAGAAGTACTGATGGATGGTAATGTTCTTTTTTTGAGGCATCTAAGTGAACATGAACTCAGGTCTGGTCGTTTCCATCTTTTTGCCTATTATTCAAACGTTATTCTACAAATAAAAAATTCATTTCCATTAATTTTTTTTACGAAAGTTGAGTTGCTAGATAACCAAATAGGGTAGATTGCTGAATTTTTCTTGTTTATTGATCGCGAATAGCTTACAATTACTTTTGAGGATGAATATTATTTCCACTGGTTAATTGAATCAAGAATTTTTTAAGCCTGGTAGTGAAGATAGTGAGATTTATATGTTTGCTACCGCATTAATGGGAATGATCACTGAATGTGAACAGCTAACGATTCGTTCGAGAAATCGTATTCCAACACAAAAGGAAATGATAATAAACCAACTGGTGTAGTTTTTTTTTTTTTCAATTGTGTTCGAAATTTCATTTGTTTAATTTCATGTCTTTCAACAGTCCAACGTAGTTACATTCAAAACTTTTAGAAATTTTAAAATTTATGACATAATAAAGGAAGGTTTTGTGTTTTTGCCTTTTTTCCATTCTTAATTTGTTTTCCAGATTGATGAGCAGTTATCGAGTGCAGTCAATACCCTTTGGAAAGTAGCAACTATTGCGAGCAATATTTGTGCGATAGCAAGCATACAATTAAGTACACATGCCGGTAAATATCTGCTATACTGATTATAAGTTCACTTCTTTTTATTTTCGTTGCATATCAGTATTTCCACTTATTAAAGTTTTGCGGTGGAAAATAAGATTTAAAAAAAAAAAAACAATTTAGCGGCATTGCAGATGCTGAGGGGTTGGAAAGTGACCGAATTAAAGAAATGTTGCTTGGAGTCGTTGAAAAAATGAATGGTCAAATTGATAGCGCTAAGGCACAAGAAGTTGTCAAGTATGACTTTTTAGCAAGTTGTTTTATAGTTAGTAATCATGATGTATGGAAATCGAGCCGATTATTCTGGAACATCAATTAAACAATCAAAAAACTACCAGTGAACAAAAAATTACACATTAAATAAACTAAACATAAGTGATACTATCTTAATATAACCAAAACCAAAATCAAACTTAATATTTTAAATATAAAACAATACTTTATCTTTTATTCTTAACTATTATAATTGTAATATATTTATAGTTGTGAAAAACTTCAGTTTTTTTTTTCTTTTTTCACCGCAGTTTTCCTTCAGGAATCATATGCTTACCCTGAAATCGATTCTTGCAAAGTTGGCTGAACA